>JAKSZP010003064.1:0-78862 GCA_022478985.1 Massospora cicadina | reverse complement strand
GGATGACAGGTATACTAGTTAAAAATTCACGTCGGTTATAAAATCGGACTTATTCAAGGCCTACCCGAATCTCTGCCACTCGGGGCATCCCAGTCAAATTACAAACGGTTCCCTGTGCCCATTTTTCCGCCACATACCAGGGAGAAGTAAGCTCATTCCAAGAAAGCATTGCTGCCCTTTCCGCCTTTTTATGCCTTGGAGAAATGGGCTGAGAAACGCTAGCATTCCCCAAAATATAGTGTGCAGCCTCTGCTTCCTGTCCGTCTTTACCAAAGTATGCGTAATGCTCAACCCATTTATCAAAACAGAAATTGTAATTCCAACCCATAACTTCCTTCTCAAGCTTAGTCAAGAACGTAAAATTTTGATACCGTCAGCACGCAAACATTCTTTTTTGTTGAAATGATTTCATTTGTTTTTAGCAGAAATTCTTTTAGGGAAGGCATAGTTTCAAACATCACGCTTCGAGTGGAGGTGATTGGGGGCACTCGACATGCATAAGCCAGTTGCGGCGTCGCTCGGACAAGCGTCCTTCTCCCGCTTAAAAGAAGTTCAGAGGCGAGACCGCCAGGCTGCATATAGCTAATTAGAACCAAGATTTATGATCCAAACGAGGTAAAAAAACACACGAGACGGATGCCTGTTTAAATAAAGGATGTTTTTAGGCGACTTTGAAAAGAATCGCAACCAAAATTATATTAAACAGTTGGTTTTTGTCTTTGCATATCTACTGATTTATTTTCAGATAAAAACGTGCCCAAAAAACAAAAATATAAACATCCACCCCAAGATAAACCTAAAAACCAAGGTCCTAAAGAGAATATATTACTTGGACTGTTAGCAACAGTATAACAACCAAAAAAGAAAAAGTAACGACAAACGACATTTACATCCTGATTTGCAACCCAAGACTTGGCTTGAGTATTCGTTATAAATCTATGCAAGTAAACTGTAGCAATCTTTCGATTCCCAGCGCCATCATCTAAAAGATGAGAGAAGGCGCTATTCCCATCATTAAGGTTGAAATCTGATGCAACCAGGGCGCTTAAACAACAGCTGAGGTAGATCCTCAACGATTGCATGTGAGATGAGAAATAATATTTAAAAATTGTAGACATGAATATATTCATTATCTTAATTTAAAATCGATGGGGTTCCACTGCTAAAAAATTTTCAAATCGAAGTTTTTCATTTTAGAGACAAGTGCTAGGTTGACGCGTAGATTCGTATACCTAGTGTCTATAACTTCTCTTTCACCTAAATGTCAATTTGTACGAAAAAGTGAATTCGAACAAGAACCAAGAGATTGACTAGATTCGAACCAGTTCAATAATAATAATAAAAGCAAGTGTGTGTGCGTGTGCGCGATGCCCAGCCAAAACTACGGCATGTAGAGTTTTGAAATTTTGGCTATAGGTGGACGGGAGGAGGTCCGTGTGCACCTCGAAGCCATAATTTTTATTCTTATAATAAATAAAAAGTTTTATATGTAAGAAGTGAAAATTTTATTTGTTTTAATGAAAATTGGTATATTGTTACGGCTGAGCAGTTTGATATTCAGTTGATTCGATTCTTAACACGTTCGTTGCCCAGCGTGATTAAGTTGTTTCTCACGGGGCCCAATGTGACTATTGACAAATCAAATGCCAGGAAGTGAGAAAAACATTAAAAAATTATACTCTATTGTCTCAATTGTCCAAAATCACCACAAATGTGTTTTAATATTCTAAAGAATGCTATAATACACTGTAATATAAATAATATTTTATCATAAATATAAAATAATAAAAAGTATTGTATAATGTGATTTTTTTAATATTTTTATTTTGTATCGAATCTAACTTCAACCACATAGCTAGGAACTTCGTTTTGCGTGCCTTTTTCTTACGTCACCTTCTGAGTTCCAATGGTGGTTTTGGGGACTTTTACCACTTCGATTTCATTTAAGACTTCATATTTAAAATTGCTATTAGCGATGCTAAACTACGAATTATTCTTTAACACATTCGTCGCCCCGTCACACGTATTTGAGTGACGGCCTCCACGGAAGCATACCCGTCACCCTATTTGGGTGACATAGCGACGAACGTGTTAAATGATTTTGCCAAGCGATTGGAGGTCATCTGGTTAATTAATAAGTTAATCATTCAGTAAGTAGTAAGTGATTGGTTGAGTCAATAGTTTCAGTGGTTTTGCCAAGAGGTTGGTGGTTTTAAATTGATTCAATAGATTCACTGATTTGGGCAAATAATCAGTAATTTTAGCCAATTCAGTAGGTTGATTACTCTTAAACTTGTCAATAGCCATCTACCAATTTATATAAACTATAAATAATATTATCTGCTAAATTTTACCCAAAATCATTGCTGGGTAAAAGGGTTATCAACATGATATAAAATCTAATTTAATCATATCAAACTGTGTTTAATAAACCTGAGCAACGTCAGGTAACGCCACTATTATTTGGGTGATTTAGTAGTTTCAGTTGGTTTTAACTATGACTGAGTGGTTGTGATTTTTAGTTGATTTGATAGGGAAATTAGTTTTGGATGAGTGGTTGGTAAAATTTGTTTACCTGATAAGTCAATAGGTTTGTGTGAGTAGTTGGTAGTTGTTTGTAATATAAAATCTAAAATAATGATTCAAATCATCTAGTAAGCTATAAACACCGTAGCAAAGCACAGGTATCTGGATGCTAGATGTAAATATTTAAATTTTATTCGAGGTGGGCCGACCTGGGGACGGTACCGCACCGATTAGGGAAGTGAAGAAAATGGGAAAGGAGAATAAAACCCGGAAAACCTCCATGCGCGGCGTATGATAGGCCAGGAACTCCATGGACCGCCTTTGTTATTCGCTATCTCGGTTCGGGGCATTGGCGCGCAAAACCAACACAGTCAAAATCGTCCCCTACCCAAAGTCCATTACCGGGATCGAACTCGGGAGGCAATGGTAGAGGGTCCATACTCTACCACTGGGGTATCCTCCCTTGCTAGATGTAAATAAGGTGATTACCTTTTGCTTGATTTTCTTTAACTTACAAACTTGTTTGTGTTGAAATCGTGCATCATTCATTCAACACACTTCCTGCATAACCTATTTTTAGTACTAGATGGTCCTGCATAACCTATCGATTTAATTTTTCACAGTTACTAAGGTTAGATGACGATACAATATTCCACAGTAATTTTTAATTTTCATAGCAAACGATAAGCTTTATATGTAAGAAGTGAAAATCCTATATGTTTTCAATGGTATTTGGTATATTGGTATGGCTGAGCAGTTTATTATTCAACTGATTCAATAGTTTAAAAGGTTTTGCCAAGCAGTTGGTAGTTATTTGGCTAATTATCAAGTTAATTATTTTAGTAAGTAGTAAGTGATTAGCTGATTTAATAGTTTATAAAGGTGTATCAACTTTAAGAAATATTACATTATTTAAAGGTGTAAGTTGGCAAATTTTGGCAAAGCAAGGCTAAAAGACTCAGAATAGCATTTTATTCTCTAAATTATCCTTTTTTAAAAGTAACCTATACCAGGGGAGGATACCTCAGTTGTAGAATAGGGACCTCTACCACTGCCTCCCCGAATTCGATTCTGGTATAGGAACTTTGGGTAGAGGACGACTATGACTGTGTTGGCGTTGTGCACCAATGCCCCGAACTGAGATAGCAAATAGCAAAGGCGGTCCATGGAGTTCCTGGCCTATCATATGCTGTGCATGGAGGTTTTCCGGATTTTATCCTCCTTTCCCATTCATTCAATTTCCCCTCAATTGGTGCGGTATTGTCCCCAGGTCAGCCCACCTCAAATATAATTTAAAAGTAACCTATACCAGATAAAAAGATACATAACAAATGAACCAGGATCAGAGGAGGTGTGTGGTATGCGGACAGACTTGTAAGTCATAAGCAGCATGAGCAGGTCTTTATGTATAGCCATAAGGATAAATTGGTCTATGTTTGAGAGGTAATGGCCAATGAGTAAGGGATAAGACTTGAGGCTGTAGTTGAAAAGTAGTAGGGCATTGGTACTAAGTGACAGGCTAAGGGCCAGAAATATGCAAGGTACAATAAAAATTACCTTCAGTAATACATGTCCCAAGGACCAGAGTAGCTGCATTTAACAATAAAGGAGTTAGATAAAGTGCACCAATCACTAGGATAGCTTTGGTGGCAGGCAGCTTTGTAGTGATTAGCAATGTGGTTAGATTATTATTCAATTTATCTGGTAATCTAAGGATCCAGATGCAGCATTGCAAACTGTAAGAAATGCATCAGATATGAAATTAGTTTATGTCCAAAAAATTAGGACTTAGTAAACTAAAATAGAAAACCAACCCAATTGTCTTATATGTTATATAAGACATAAAATTTTTTAAGGCAGATAAAGTGATATGATAAGTGATAATATCAAAAAAAGAGCTTTTCTTTCAAATTACTATCACTTTTAGTAATATGATTTGATTCAAACAGCATAATTTGATAATCAACACCAGGTGAGATAAGTATAAATAATAAGGTAAAGAGCTGGGTGAACGCGGTAAAGGGCAGAAGACCTGGACCTGCACCACCCAAAGGTACCAAGCGCACAGGTACAAACAAAAACCTCAGCAAAAATAAAAAACCTGAGGTGGCGCCTCCTGCAGGTTTTGTCAATTTTTTGGTAAAATACTGCAGCTATTTGGAAGTATCCCAATCGCAACCACTGTCATTGGTGAAACATGGGATACAAGTTTTTCTGGGCATAGAAACACTGACAATGTGGGAAAAGTTCAGTGGAGCCCAACAAAATTTTTTCCCACACGTGGTGTACTTAACACATACTATCCGCAGAGGTTGGGTAGATCTTGGGTTCAAAACTGTGGAAGAAGTGAATGAAGCAGCGAAGGTTAGAGTGGTACTTGACCTTCCTGAAGGACAGCAATTGGTCCTGACCAAATGCACTTATTGGACTGAATCCAAAGACATTTTAATAATTTTTGACTATCTTCTGACCACACTGGTGTGCAAATAGTTGAAAGACATCTCTGAGAAGGCTTGGAAGCCTACAGAGAAATTAAATAATTTGAAATGCAATGATTCCAGCTGATACCAACCCTTAGCATGGGGAAGGCAATAGCAATAATTTCACCAAACTGGGATGTAGTAGAGGATAAAAAAATCCCCCACATTGCATCCTTCACAATTGATGGGAAAAAATCCCAGCTGTTCTGAGCAACAGTGGAAAGTGCACCCCCATTTGCAACCACTGCTAGGCCTTTGGGCACAAGATTCATGCTTGCCCTATAAAAGAAGGCCTGAGAGAAATGGAATTCTGTGAGGAGGAAATGGGCGAGGACAACTTAGAGTACACCAAAATCATGGACACTACACAAGCCTTCAACTGAGGTGAACACAGGCAATATAAAATAATTGACCCTATTTCCCTGAAAGAATGAAAAATGGCTAAACAAGCTTGCAAGCTGGCTGTGGCCAAGGCAAAGGCCTCAGCAGAATCAACCATATTGCCGGAGCAGATCCAGGAAGACATGGAGGAATTTGAGTCCATGAACCAATCAGATCCCATGGAAAACCATACACCCAATCTGACTAGTTTGAATTCAGCAGAACCCTATTCAGAAATGAATGCAGCAAAATTGGGGTTCAGTGCACCCCCAGAAATTGTGGAATTTAACCCAATCAGGAAGGAAAATCAACAATGGAATGCTCAAGAAAATAATGTGGCCAATAAAAACCCACAAGTGCACCACAATAACATATTGAAACCAAGCAAAGCCAAGAGAGGAGCGAAAACTGCGGTGATGAAAGAGGCAGAATACACCCCAACTCCTACTCATGGTTATACTCTCCACAGCAGAGGTGTAATGGAGAGCAATGTGAGTGAGGGAGTAGGGCTGGGAGGCCCTGCTAACCGCTCCTGAGGTGCATCAGGTGTCTCAGTAAAGATAGGGATGCTGAACTTAGCGGGACTCAAGGCCTTAACGTCCCAGGCCAAGAAGTTGCGTCTCCTATGAAACCCACCTGTGGATATCCTGGCGGTGCAGGAAACCCACTGTCCAAAGGGAGAGGAGAAGGCATGAGAAAAAATGCTCCTCCCAACAATATCATTTTGGTCGCTCCACTGTGGGGTGATAGTACGCGCAAACCAAAACTTTATTTAACCAAGGCAAGCAGACCAGGGGACAGGCATTACCAAAAGAAAGAAATGACATGAAACCTGAACAGGGTCAACTCCATCAAAGAAAGTTTTCTACCTCCAGATTGGGACTCAAATTTTTCTGGTTACATCATGGGTAAGGTTTTCATGTTATTAGACCTAGCAAACCAAAACTTTAAATTTATTAATAAAAATTCATTCCTGGATGGCCATGTACTCACCGTAACCTTCTCATGGCAAACTGAAGTGCACACAATAGCCAGTGTGTATGCCCCAAATGGTGCACATGACTGAAGAGAATTTCTCACAGCCCTAACACAACTAAATCTACCAGCAAATACTTTCATAATGGGTGACATGAACTGATGGATTAACCCAGAGATGGACCAATGGCCATACACAACAGAGATACCACAAGGGCAAGTGGAACTCCAAGTACTAAAGGCCACCCTGGGACTATATGACCCACTGCCAAAAGGCAATCCCTGCTACAAAACATGACACACCCACATGTACACGATGGTACACTTGTCTCTATGTTGAGGATAGACCTAATACTCGCAACAATAATTTTCCATCACCAAATTCAAAAATTTAAAACTGCAAAAATCAAATTCTCTGACTATCGACTTGTTTTGGTGTCTTACAAACTGGCAGAATCAAGTACCCAAGCACCCAGATGGTGCAGAATACGCCCAGAAAGTTTAGCTGACTCAGAATTTCAATCCTGGATGGAGGAAATATCCTCAACCCGGGATTTTCAAATACCTTTTTGCTTGGACCCACTAACCACCTAGGAAAACTTCAAAAAATCAATGACCCAACAAATTAAACATATATTGTCTGGAAGACACAGGGCAGTTTCAGCCATTATCAAATACACATTGGCAGAAATTGACCATCTAGAAAGCAACATACCAAGAATGGGATACAGCCATGGATGGGGTCACAAATTGGCGGAGGTTTCTGCTCAGCTAAACACCCTGATCTGCAAACACCAACACTGAGTTGGAGTCCAATATAAAGGCAAAAACATAAGAGATGGAGAAACTTGCTCGAGCTACTTTTTCCACCGATTCCATGCCAGGAAAAATATGATAGCTTGTACACAGGTCCGTTGACTGGACAAATCCATAGCAGAAACACCCAAAAGAAGTCGCAACTGAAGTGCACAGGTTTTATATGAATTTGTATAAATCTGAGTCAGTTGAACCAGAAAAAATCAAAAAATTCCTTAGAAGTGCACATATCAACACTGCAGTTCAAATTAACAATTTAATTAACCTAATATTGCGTGAGGAATTATGGGAAGTAGTACGCGGTGCACTAAGAGGGAAATGCCCTGGACCTGATGGGATTCCCTTTGAATTTTATATAAAATATTTTACTAACATCTCTAACATTCTTCTAGCTTCAATGAACAAGTGTATTATGGAAACATGCCTCCTACCTGGAGGCAAAGAAGCCTACACGGTCACTTTATTCAATAAAGGAGACAGATTAGACCTATCCAATTGGTGCCCAATTTTCCTAACCAACACAAATACAAAAATTTTCACAAAAATTATGGCTAAACGACTAGGAGAAATTGCAACTGCTGCAATATCCCCATCACAATATGGATTTGTTCCAAGAAGATCCATATGGGATAACATCCACACAGTTGCAAATGTCTGCCAGTCCAAAACCTCTGGAGCACTTGTCTCTTTAGACCAACAAAAGGCATATGACAGGGTGAACTGGACCTATCTTAGGGCCTGCCTTCAAAAATTCAAGCTTCCAAATAGATTTATAAACTGGGTAATGTTGTTTATAGAGTCTTCTACCATGGCTGTGCGGGGAGCAGGCTTCTTGACCAACCCAGTTATCCCACAGAGAGGACTAAAACAAGGAGACCCTTAAGACCTCTACTCTACAACTTTAGCCTAGACCCACTAATCCGAAATACAAACACACTTCTTAAGGGAATCAACGTCAAGGACCAACCACCAGTCAAAATGATGGCCTTCGCTTATGATTGTGTGGTGGGCATATCCAACAATCAGGACGTTTGCATAATTGAGAAGATGTTACAAGACTATTCAGCCATAAGTAATGCATCAATTAACACTGAGAAAACGGAAATCATACTCCTGGGGAAATATCAGACCCAGTGGATGCCATCTACACAGGGCCAACAAGCTAGTACAACATCAAGACTCCTGACCAGACATAGGAGGCGAAAATTAGCAACAACCTCACTGAAACTTCCATTCATCACCAAGCCAACAGCTAGCCCTGTTCGTCACTTGGGAGTATGGTTGGAAGCAAGAGGTTACGCTAACTCCATGATGGAAAATCAATTATTGGACAAATTAACAAAACGCATTGCTTCCTTACATGGATACCAAACAGGTTCAACAGGAAGGGTCACGATAGCCAACTCTATGATTCTATTAATCATATGGTTCATGGCCCATGCAATCGCTTTCTCACCATCTTTCTTCAACACAGTCCACGCCCTATTACAAGGATGGCTATGGTCCAACCACAACCCCCCTGTATGCCTCAAAACCCTATTTGGCTCTAAAAGGAATGGAGGTATGAGGCTTACAAATTACATAGAGCAAGCAACCCATATACTGGGATCCTGGATAGCTCAGGTGACTAGCCCAGATCTTCCAGATACACACTGGGCCAGAAGAGCAAGATATAACTTCACATGTACACTCCAATTAAGAAACCCAGATCACCTGAACAAATTGATCAAGTATCTGGCATCCCGTCCCACAGCTGCAGGACCACACGGCACTCCTGCACATTTCAAACAAATACTCCTAGCCATGAGAAAAGAGACATGGCAGATTCACATAAACGACCAAACCAGTCACTGAGGACACCCAAGGCTAACTCACAGACAGGAGATCAATGATCAAATAGGCACAGACAATATAATAAGAAAAATCCCAAATACCATAGCCAGGATAGATTACCTGGACCATATGGACATACCTTACAAACACGGAGACCCAAAGAAGAGTATGGAGATACACACATCACCCTCTACTCCAACCCAGGATAAGAGCACATGTATGGAGGTGCATGAGGAGAGTATACCAAACAGCTGAATGGTCAAATGCCAATCACACCTCATGTGCAATATGTGGTCAGTATGGAAGCCTAGCCCACCGTTTAGAACAATGCCCAATATCAGTGGCGATATGGAAAGAGGCCATGCGCATTTTCCGCCAAAAAGAAAACGGACATCCATTCAGCCTAGCAAGGAACATGTTCGCTATAAACATGGACTCCCCTATCCACCCATCTCTCAGGGCGTTAATAGTAGCAATAGCACTATGGAAGATACATACAATGGTACTGGAATCGTTCACAGGAGCAGCTCCAACAATCCAAGAAGCCATTCATCGCTTCCACAGCCATATATTGGAACATTTCCAAGCATGACTGTTTGGACATATGACCCCCCATAACAGAAGGACAATCAACACATGGTTCCTCATATGGTTCCTAAAAGTTGATCCTTTCCTTCACACATGCTGCATCCAAGAATAAGCCAGCATAACTCCCCTTCCCTACCGTCCTAATCTTGGTGATCCTGGAGACAACAAGAGGGGCCTTGAACCCTCTAGGGTGTCTTTAATTGTCGAATTTCATTACTTTTCTCACTACATCAGAAGTGATTGTCCCCTGGTCAACCTTCCACAAATAAATATAATATCAGAAAAAGATGGCACTCATTGTGAGTCCCTTAGAAATTTATACCTTAAATGTTAAGATAAAGACCAAATCAGTAATACTACATTCAAAAAGCATTAAATCTAAAAGGAGAAAAAAGCTGGGTTTGTTTTTTAATAATCCTAAACAGATTTTTTAAAAGTTTGGAAGCCAAGATTAATTTCTTTAGTTAAGCAAACTTATGATACATAGTTCTTTGTTAAAGCTATACTTCTTAGGTTATTGTAAGCCATCTGGCTTCTAAATTTACTACTAAATTACTAAGCTAACTCCTATTTTTGTTATAAGGGAATATAATATTTCTTTATTCTTTAATTCTTATATGATAAAATTTTGGACTTTTTGCAAAGTAACAAGTATATATATGTTTATAAGTACATATAATTACCACACCAGTGTCACAAACAAGGTCATACAAGTCCCCATATACTTATGGAAATTCAAAACATGCATTTATTGTAAAGCTTTCCTTAATCAACTTTGGTAACAAGGTAAGTTCTGATTCTGATAAAATTTCTTTAAAGTGCTGGAAAAGTCTGGTCATGGCATGCTAAGGATCAGAGGGGTGTCAACATCTTAGTCTAGCCTCTTTGATTGCAGAAATCACTGATGAATGTATAATCAAGTAAAAAATCTTTTAAGATAAATATCAGTAATCTCAAATAAATTAAGAAAAGATGGTGACCATGAAATGCAATTAAGTAGTAAGGTAAATTTGAAACCCTAAAAATTGGTCCTTAATTGCCATGGTCACAGCTTATTGAAAGAAGACTGGGCTTCCAACCTGGATTTAATAGAGCCCATTTGAGATCCTGTAATGCCAGAGGCACAGTTGACCTAGTGTCTTAGAGGTGAGCTGTTCTAAATATTATATGAGAGATAAATCTGTTTAATTTTAATACCAGATTCAACAAAAACAAGCCAGAAGGATGCAATTCCAACAGTATGTCTTACTGGGACAACCTCCAAGGGCAATTGAGGCAAGGAAGGTGACAACTCTTCAGAGTACTATAGCATTATTTAATTGTCTTGGAAGCAGGTAAAAATGAGACTGGCCTACCAGTTAGGGTGCATGAACACCCAGAAAGCAACCCAGAATTCCAGGGACATAGCCATTTAAATGATCTGGTAATGGGTGGGGAGAGAATAAATTATGGGTTGGAAACTAACAACCACCATCACAAACATTTCTAATAACCAAACAGTGGCCGCTGCAGTGGCAGCGGATTCTGCCATGGTTAGCTCCTTAACCCAAAGAGGGCCCTGAATGTGCTGAGGTGCCATGGGTTGTTGAGCATGTGGTGAGGTTATGGAACCTTTTCCAACAGGGAGAAATGATCTGTAATAGCAAAGGTACACCTTGATGCCAGAGGACATCCAAAAATGAGGACATCCCAAAAGGCCATTAACTCAATAACCCCATTTGAGGAAAAAAGGAAGTAACATTGTGATAATGGCCACTAAGGCCTAGTTGTTGCGCAACCTCAGAAATATATTACTTGGTAGCGGCAGTGGCAGAAAGTGGAAAAATTTATAACTGGAAGGTTGGGTTGGAAAAGGAATTCGTTTTATTAACAGAAACTTTTAAAAATTGACCACCAACTGTACCAGTGTGGGACAGTTTTCTTAAGCACTAATAGGATTCAGGAATTGTAGCAGATGAGGGAGCAACTGGTGCAATAAGTCATTACTCAACCTTTGAAATGAATGAAAGTAACCTCTAAACTGGTAGAGGTAAATTCGATCAACTCACTATGAATGGGGACAATTTAGGCCCTTTTATAGATGTGAGTGAGCAAAGGTTTTTTCAGTTAACTCAGTATGACATCATGCAAAATATTTTTTTCCTGAAGGGCTAGAAGGTTTACTTTATGAAGAGCTGTCATTGCCAAGATTCCCTATGAAAATTTACCCCCTTATATACCATTGGGGGATTAAAACAATTTGCATTCCACCAATGACACTACAATGAGCAAACTGAATTATTCTGAAAAGAGCTTTTTGAGGATCAAAAGTATATATTAATAGTTATGGCAACTATCAAATTCTGAAAGCCACTCAAAACCACAATGTGAGGTGCATTTTTAGGAGCGCCATTGCTCCAACCTGAAGTCAAATTTATTATTACTAAATTTAGTAATGGACCAATATCAACAGAAGGTGCAATGAGCCAAAACCCAGAAGCGGGAACTAGTAAAAAGACCCCTGAACATCCAGGTTCAGGGATAACCATCGCAAGATAGAGCTCACAGTTACAAAAATTATCCAAAAAGGATGAAGCTACTAAAGAAGTCATAATATGTCTGACTAGGGTTCTTGAAAAGTACCCATATTGCAAACCCTATTCCAAAATACTTTCAATACTCTATTTATTTTTCTATCTTGTCTTTCCCTTGAAATATATAATACTTCATTTTTTATCTTAAAGAAAACCTTTCCACAGAATATCAAGTTTATCCTTTTACTTGTACTTATAGATTTTCAAGTGATTAATCACCAGTAACCCGTCTGGGATTAAAAAATATACAGAATACGGTAACTAGTCTAAGATCTTATCTGATTGGAAATTGTCAGGTGAACAGCAAGTAAGAATTAGACTGGCCTGCCAGCTAGGGTGCCAGAGCACCTAAACGGCAAACCAGAATGTCCAAGGCACTGCTGCTGATAAGATGAATATGGAACCGGAATGGAATTCCACCAATATCTGCTGGTGAGCCAGAATTTTGTACAGGCACAAAATAAAGTACCAAATGAACATGGCTGTTAACCCTGAGGGGTATGAGGGCGTCGGCGGAAATGGCAGCTGAATTCTCAACATATAAAAACTAAATTTTGGGGAGCGTTTTTTTAATGGAAAATTTTAAGGAAGAAAATCAACCAACAATTTTCTCAGTGTGATGCAACTGATTAAATAGTAGTTGATTTGGAGGGGAAACAAGCTGGTTTTGGGTCCCAAAAGTTTGACCTAACTGGCGAATTGTTCAGGAATGGGGAACAATTATTTTAATGGGAACTGACATTAAAGAATTTGGTGGTAGGCCAAGTTGCTGTTGGTTTGACCTCGAACATCTGAACTGAGGCTTGACTGCATTTCTGATGGTTGGCGTGATGGTGTTTAGCCCAACGAGCAGCAGGAATCCCCCAAGGCCACCCCACATAGGTGTGGCCCATTTGGTTGGAAATGGGTTTGGGACGTCCAACCCACCCGTGTTTGGTCGCTGGGCCAGTTTGTTTGATCAGAGGCATTGCATCAGGCGCAACGCCCAATTTTTTAGAAGGAAGCTTCAAAACCTCATCAATGGTGTCCAATGCTGTTACCTGCCCGTTGGGGGTGATCCCTGATAATTTTGGGAGGGGGGAAATTTTTTCAATTGTCATGTTAACTGAATCACAACTGTTGGTCATTCTGACTGATAGATCAATCTTCACACCTTTTCAACCATTTGAAATCTGAGCATCGGGCTGATTGCCACTCAAATTAGTTCTGAAAAAATTTCATTTTGGCGATCTCAGCGCAGATTTTGCTGATTCCTCATAACAGTTCTGCTGAGGATAGTGTGGGTACTGGAAGTGGGATCTGAAGTGGGAGAGCTGTTACCCAGCGCTCGTCTACCATGTTAGCAAGATCGCCATGAGTAACAAGGGGTACAGCCATCCTCTTCAGTGCCTTCTTGCTCAGGAATGGGAAAATGGCCTGATCAACACCCAGAGGATGTTCCCCGGGACTTACAGAAATACACTCTCTATCACAGATACCTTGGAACTGAGCTGCTAATGGATAGGTTGTATTGGTGTCACGGATTCAGCTAAGAAGAACTAGACTGGGCTCCCAATCAGGGTGCACAAGCACCCAGTGGAGGCCCCAGAATGCCAGAGGCATAGCGGTCTGGGAGACTAATAGAAGTGGGGATCTACAGGAGACGTGAGGAAAGCAAACATACAATAATGTACTGAAGGCCCCCAAGGCAAACCAGATGGTTGCGTTGGGGGCAACCGTGAGTCTTGCAGGGACAACCCCCAAGGGGGAGAGGTAGGGAGGACGACGACTCCTCCAGGGTTCACAGTTTCTGGCCTTCAGATTCAGATAGGGGGGCTTGCACGCCAGCGGAAAATGGCACAGAGGCCACCACATTATTGAAATATGGGTAGAGGTATAGTAAACCCCATGGGAGGGGCTGGAACCAAGCTTCCCCTGGAGGGGGCGCTCTAGGTCCCACTGGTGGGCTGGACCCACAGCGGCAGGGGTGGCTATGGAAGCTAAACCCACACATGGCGGCCTAGGGATGCCTTAGGGCTGCTCCAACTGGGGAGCATTTTCAGTGGATTTGGTAACCAAATGGATGGAAGGGTTCCATTTAATGAACGCGTGGAAATGAACAAAGCAGTGGGTTCATTGTCAGGGGCAGGGTGGATTATCACATTTATAATCTGCTGCCGCATGGCAGGATTGAGTGACAGGATAATCCATTGCATGCATTGAAAAGAGGATTTGGGTGATGGCGCACTTTGTCATATTGATTGAAAGAATTGTTTATATATTTTATAAGGCAAACAGAGGTCATAGCAAACTAGGCAGATTTTTCAGATTTATTTCAATGAAAGGCAAAAAGAATATTTTGACAACTGTCCTCAGTGGGGCCAGTTGCCTTTTAAACTGGGAGATAGGCATGGGGAGGTATCAAGGTATTGGTTATTTGGGGAATGGGAAATAGATTCAGTTGGCTGGCTTGGAGGGGGTAGAAGGCAGCTCCCAATTCTGGTAAAAGCTTATAAAATTTTTGCAAACTTTCCCAAATCCTTGGGGCCAAGCCAAATCGATACTACTGATCTGGGTCCTGATGACTCAAATCGGCCTGTTCACATGGCTGGGGCGGTCTGGATTCATCTCATGAGGTAGGGGTCCATGTATTGGATTTGTTGCAATTCAAGCTGATCCCCTTGATTGGGCTACTCATACAATCCAAACTCCCTGGATCCATTTTGGAGTGTTAGGCCAAATGATCCAAGTCATTCAGAACCAGGTTTTCATATTGAGCTGTATTCCGATCTGGCTTCCAAAGCAGGCCAGCATGAACCAGCTCCCCCAGTCCAGAAATTACTGGCTAGGCTCCAATTTTGGGAATTACCATTTTCCCAAATTTTGGCCATAACTTGCCTGGGGAGTGGGTGGACCCAGGGCCCTCTTTATGCCCCCTGATGTGCGCCATCTCTGTGCAGACCCCTTCTATCAACCTTACCAGGATTAAAGAGGGGGAAGAGGTGGGAGTGGGATGTTTTTGGGTAGGAAAGCCATCACCGAGCGCACATCTATCACATGGGCTAGGTCGCCCAGCTGTGACAGAGGGTCCACTGGAGCCTTGGGGCCCCTTTTCGTCCGGAAGGGGTGCTGAACACTATCCAGTTGCAAGGGCTGGTCCACAAGACTTACACTACCCTTCCCTTTTTTGACAGGGAGGATCCCAACCTCAGGGGCATGGACCAAGGCATAGTTCTTGTGGCACTCAGGTAGCTTTATGGCCAGAATGGCCGCGATCTTCTGGGGAGGGCAGGGCACTGTCAGGTGGGAGGCGTGGAACTCCTCTATCAGGTCCTTGCAGTTGGTACAATTGTGCGCGTTCACCCAGCTATTCTCATATGAGGGGTAACCTTTCCAGGCAACCAAGTACTGAATGAAATGGCGGGACCTTTAGAAAGATACAATGGCCTCCACCTCCACTTCCTGGGATTCCCCAACAATGATTAGCTTAGGGGTGTTGGCCTTTCCCCCTTAAAGGGGGTTAGAAGGGAGGTGTGGAAGATATTGTGCTGCTTCCAATACGCGGGCAGCCTCAGGTGGTAGGCTCCATTACCTAAATCTTTCTCAACCTCGAAGGGTCCTGAGAATTTTGCTGCAAGCTTTTGAGTGGGGGCTTTCATGGAGAGGTTGAGGGTATCTAACATGACAAGGGAACCAACCATTATCTCATGCCCCAGAAGACGCTTCTGATCAGCGAAATTCTTGTCCTCAATGAACTTTGTCAAGTGTTTGCAAAACAGATTGTGCATCTCGTGGAGAGAGCTTACGCGGTCCTTGGTGGCTGAAACTGCCAAGGAGAGTCGGGGACTAATCTGGAAGGAGGGGTTATACCCCAGAGTGGTCTCAAAGGGAGAGAAGTTGTTTGAGGAATGGAGGGAGTTGTACACGAACTGTGCTAGAGGTAGGTCTTTGGCCCAGGTGTCTTGCAAGGCCATCGCGTAGCAGCGCAAGTACTGCTCCAGTACCTGGTTCAACCCCTTAGTCTGCCTATTGGACTGGGGGTGGTAGGCAGTGGATCTACAGGGCTTGATGCGAAGGAGAGTCAACAACTCTTCCCAGAACTGGGCCACGAACTGGGGTCCCCTGTCACTCACTATCTCCTTGGAGAGACCAAACATGGCAAAGACATGATTGACAAATAGATTTGTGGTCTCCACCGCAGTAATAGAAGAGAGGCAGGGGATGAAGAGTGCCAACTTGTTAAATCAGTCCATGACTACCATTATTGCATCAGAACCACAGGAGGGTGTGAGCTCCACGATGAAATCCACTGAGACTGAGGTTCATGGCCCCTCAGCCTGCTGGAGGGGGTGTAACAGCCCTTCTTTCCAGAACGATCTGATTTTGCCTGGGCGCATGTGACACAATGAGAGATCCAATCAGGAATGTCCTTTGAGGACCCAGGCCAATTATAGGTTCTATTTATGAGATCTGCACATTTTTTGATACTGGGGTGGCCGACGGTTCAGGGGATGTGGTGTTCCTCAATAACATGGCTGCGTAGGGAAGTAGGAACCCAAACCCAATCATGGAACCAGATTGTTCCATCCTGCAAATTATATGGAGTTCTCTTGCGGTGCATGGACTCCAAGTCAGCCAGAAGCTCGATTCCTTCAGGGCAGCAGGTTTGGGAAGTGAGGACACATGGGAGGAGCGGAGTGTCAGGGTCTACATCAGTGAAAGATACAGCAGGGGGAGCCAATGAGAGGATTTGGGAGGGGGCACTATCATCATAAGGTCTAATGGGTCCTCCTCCCTATTGGGAAACAGAAAAGGGTCACGGCTGAGCATGTCTGGTAAGAAATTCAGTGGGCCTTTGATGAATTTGTACTTAAAATGGAACTTACAAAGGTCTTTATATGTGTGAGTTTGCCGGTGGCCTAGCTTCTGAGGTTTGCGGTAGTAGAGCAGGGCCCTATGGTACGTCCAAACAGTAATTTCGTGCAGGGCGCCCTGTAGGAGATATCGCCAGTGGGTGAGTGATCACACCACTGCTGATAGCTCCTTATTGTATATCAGCCACACTTGCTCTGTTGGGGTAAACTTCCGGGAGTAATATGCCACCAGTGTCAACTCCCTCATTTTCCTGCAACAGCACAGCACCCACTGCCGCTGATGAGGCATCGCAGGCTACTATGAAGGGCTGGGACGTGTCAGCATGCCGAAGGACAGGGGATGTGACAAACACCTCCTTGATATCCTCAAAGTCCTGCTGGCACTAGGGGGACCATTTAAAGGGGGCATTCTTTCTGTTGAGGGGGTGCAAGGGTGCTGCCAGTTGGGCAAGAGCGGGGTAAATTTGCTCAAAAAGGTGATGGTGTCAAGAAAGCTGCGCAGCTGTTTTTGAGTGGTTGGGGTAAGCCAAGACTGAATGGCATCTAGCTTGCAGGGGGGACGGAATACCCATTCTTCAGGACGAGATTCCCTAGGAAGGTAACCTCATCCCTGAAGAACTCACACTTGGAGGGCTTAACGAATAGCCCTGCCTTGTGGAGGGCTGCCACTACTGCTTTGAGGTCCCTGATGTGTTGTTTGGGGGTGGGGGAATGGACCAGAATGTTGTCAATATAGGCCACTGCACAAGAGAAACGCAAGCCCCCCAACACATCATCGATGAGGCGTTGGAAGGTGGCTGGCGCATTCTTCAAGCCAAACAGCATCATCCTGAACTGGAAAAGCCCCCGCCAAGTGCGAATAGCTGAGAGCCACTCCTGTCCCCTCGCCACTCTCACCTGATTGAAGGCGTTCACCAGGTCCAACTTCGAGAAGACGTAAGAATTGATGATGGCCTGTGCAATGCTCTGCCCTAAGGGTAAAGGGTACAGGTTAGGGATGGTGATGTTGAGGTGTCCATAGTCGACGCAGGGGCGCAGGGACCCATCTGCTTTCCTGGCGAAAACTATGGGGGAGGCGATTGGAGAAGGCTTCTTGATGAGCCACCCCTTCTCTAGCATTTCATCCAGCCAACTGCCGAGAGCCCTATCTTCTTTCTCTGTATAGGGGTAGAGGGGCAGTTGATTTTGACTAGGTCGACCATCAGCTGGAACGTCAAGTCATACTCAGAGTGTGACGAAAGCTTAGATGCCAGTGACATGTTGAAGATGGCCTTATATGGGGCTAGGCAGGAGGGAAAGTCCAGAGGGAGGTAAGCTAGAATGGGATCTAGTGGGGCGATGGAACCAAGGGATGTGCCCTGGGGAAGGGTCTTTAGCAAGGGAATCTCACCACTCAAGTTGAGGTTTCTGAACATCAAGGAGTTGGTTGCAAGATTGATATGAACTTGTTGGCGGCGCCACCAGCCCACCCCAAAATTACAGGGTAGAGCAAGTCCTGTACCGCTGAGAAAATGATCGGTGAATCCAAAGTCAAAAACTAAGAAGTGCAAGGGACGTTAGATGCGGTGGGACATCATGGACTTAGATGAGGCGCCCAAGATGGACGAAGCTTCCTCTATTGTTAGGTCCAAGGACTGTGCCACGCCAAGGTCAATGAAGTAACCCACCACTCCAGTGTCAAGCAGGGCTTGACTGTGATTACCCCTGACTCCAAGGGAAAAAAATTGGGAAACAAGAAGTATGCTTGGTCCTCTTTATTGGGGTGAGCTAGCAAAAGGGCACCCAAGGAGGGGCCATAACCCAACATCAGGAGAGACTGGCCTGGAACCGCGGGGGTGGGGTGCGGCTGATTTGGAGTCTCTACCACTTCCTTGTCCCACATGGGTAGACGAAGGTTAATAGGAACACCCACTCCACTTTCTTCAGGGGGAGGTGGGTTCACCCTTGGGGATGATCTCATCACACCGAGCAAACTCCAAACACTGGGGGACGATCTCATCACACTGAGCAGACTCCAAACACTGGGGGCCCAACGATCCAGTCTCCTGATCTGGGCTGGGGGCTGGCAGTACCATAAGCAATGGTTCCCCTGGGGGGGAGAGTTAACCGAGGCAGCAACTGAGGGGGAGCAAAGGGCAGCTAAACCAGTGGGACGCTTCCCTTGGCTGTGCCCACTGGCAGGGGAGGTGTGGTATGGGGTGCCTCAGGTGTGGCAACAGGACACGTGGTGTTGTGCCATGGCCTGTCCTCAATTGCACGGGCCACAGAAAACGCAACCTCTAAAGATCCAGGGAGAGGATCCAAAGTGTATGGGCCGCCGCAGTGGGGTCCAGGGCTGCGCGGAATGTGGAGACTGCGATTTTGACAGGGATGGGAACTGTTGGAGCCAGGACCACAAAAGCCCAGATCAGGGAGGGCAGGTCTGTGGATGCCTGTCCCAAAGTAAACAAGCGGAGGAGGCGCGCTGGTCTTGACTCAGTGGCCTGGACCGCTGAGGTGACCAACGCCAACAAAGGGGTGGGGTTACCTGGCTTGGCAGCAGAGCGGAGCACTCCCTGACCCAATGGCAGGCATCCCCATCCAGGGCGTCGAGAAGGGCCACACTCTGCTGTGCATCAGAGGGAAGCGGGGACTTCCCCATCAGCAGTGAGGCGCACCTGGATCTCTGCCAGGACGCCCAGGATTTGATCAGTCACCTCATCCTAAGGGATGGGGGGAACCACCAACCCTGTTGCGTTCACTAAAGGGGTAGTGTTCTCCATTGGTGCTTGTAAGGGGTGGTGACCAGTTCAGCTGAGCCTGGTGGCAGGCCCGGATGAATGAGGCCACCGTACAGCAGGAGAAGGCCAGGTCACAAAGGGAAAGCACGCTCAGAGTGAGGGCATAGGCCAGCGCATCGCCCATCCCAGTGAGGAGGGCAGAGAAGGTTGAGATTGGGGGTTGGTTCATTATGTAATGGATTCAGCTAAGAAGAATTAGACTGGGCTCCCAGTCAGGGTGCGCGAGCACCCAGTGGAGGCCCCAGAATGCCAGAGGCATAGTGGTCCGGGAGACTAATAGAAGTGGGGATCTATAGGAGATGTGAGGAAAGCAAATGTTCAGTAACATACCAAAGGCCCCCAAGGTAAACCAGATGGTTGCATTTGGGGCAACTGCAGAGTCTTTCAGGGGGAAACCCCAAGGGTGGGAGAGGTGGGGAGGACAATGACTCCTCCAGGGTTCACAGTTGCTGGCCTTCATATTCAGATAGGGGGGCTTGCACGCCAGCGGTAAATGGCACAGAGGCCGCCACGTTATTGGAAATATGGGTAGAGGTATGGTAAACCCCATGGGAGGGGCTGGGACCAAGCTTCCCCTGGAGGGGGCGCTCTAGGTCCCACTGGTGGGCTGGACCCACAGCGGCAGGGGCGGCTATGGAAGCTGAACCCCACACGCGGTGGCCCAGGGACACTTTGGGGCTGCTCCAACTGGGAAGCAGTTTCAGCAGACTTGGTGACCGAATGGATGGAAGGGTCTCCATTTAATGGACATGTGGAAACAAATAAAGCAGCAGGTTTGTTGTCAGGGGTGAGGCAGATTATCATGTTTATGATCCGCTTCCACGTGGCAGGATTGAGTGACTGGATTATCCAGTCAGCGAACATTGGAAATAGGATTTGGGTGACAGTGCACTTTGTAAGATTGATCAATGGATTTGTTTATAAATTTTTTAAAGGCAGATGGAGATCGCAGCAAACTAGGCAGATCTTTCAGATTTATTTTGATGAAAGGCAAAAAGAATAAACTGAAAACTGCCCTCAGTGGGGCCAGATGTCTTTTAAACTGGGTGATAGGCATGGGGAGGTATTGAGGGATTTGTTATTTGGGGAATGGGGAAGGGATTCAGTTGGCTGGCTTGGAGGGGGGTAGAAGGCAGCACCTAATCCTGGCAAAAGCTTGGAAAATTTTTGCAAAATTTCCCAAATTCTTGGGGCCCAGCAAAATTGATACTACTGATCTGGGTCCTGATGACTTGAATCAGCCTGTTCGCATGGCTGAGGCAGTCCAGATTCATCTTGGGAGTCAGGGGTCCATGGATCAGATTTGTTGCAATTTGAGAAAAACCCACGATTGGGCTACTTGTACAATCTGGACTCTCTGGATCCATTTTGGAGCGTTGAACTAGATGATCCGAGTCATTTGGAACTGGGTTTGTGATCTGAGCTGTATTCCGATCTAGCTTCCAAAGCAGGCCGCCTGGGCCAGCTCCCCCAGTCCAGAAATTTCCGGCCAGGCTCCAATGTTGGGAATTGCCATTTTCCCAACTTTTGGCCATAGCTTGAATGGCGAGTGAGTGGACCCAGGGCCCTCTCCATGCCCTTTGATGTGCGCCATCTCCCTGCAGAACCCTTCTATTAACATTACAAGGATTGATGGGGGAGAAGAGGTGGGAGTGGGATGCTTTTTTGTAGGAAAGCCCTCACTGAGCGCTCATATATCACATGGGCTAGGTCTCCCAGCTGTGACAGAGGGTCCACTGGAGCCTTGGGGCCCCTTTTCTTCCGGAAGGGGTGCTGAACACTATCCAGTTGCAAGGGCTGGTCCCCAAGACTTACAATTGGCTTCTGTTGAGTCCTGAGGGTCAACATAAAATGAATATGTCTAAGAATGTCTATAAATGTTTTTCCATGGGTGCAGAGTTTAACAAAGTGATCAATGCTACAAGGGGTAGCATCAGAGGAGAATTTGCTTAGCAAGAGTGATTGTGATGTCAGTAAAGGTTGTATGGTAATTAATCTGCGCGGAGTAGACCCCCTGAGCAGTGAGTCAGCCTCACAGGTTAAGCGGTGGAGGTTGATAAGCTGACTGTAGTGCTCACTAAAGGGGTTGCACCATCAGGCCTGTTAGGAGCATGTCTGTAATGCTCCCGTTTCAGTAGAGGTGGCAGGTGAGGCCTCACCTCATTACAGAGGAACACTTCGCCAAGTAAAGGATAAACAAATCACCACCAAGAAGGGAATTGCAAAGAGAGCCTAAAGCAAGGAGAACACCCATTTAACTTGGATCTGAGGAAGGTCTGCAAACAAAGATAAACAAGTACGCATAGAGTTTTTTAAAACAAATGGAGTTGATAATAAACCAGATGACTAACAAGGAAAGTTGGTCTCTCAGAAACAAATCTAAACATGGGGAGAGCTGTCAATTGTGGAAGTGGTGCTAAGTTAAGGCGAGACAAAAGCACACGCTACCATTAGCCAGGATTCTGTAACTTGAGAATGTCCAAACTTTTGTTGTAGATGGCAAATTGGCTCATCCTGACTTTAAAATTTTTAAAAAGAAATGAGGTTCAAATCCTTGTTCCTCCAATAACCATAACAAACGGTAAGAATTAAATATGTAGCTGGCGCATTTTAACTCCCTGGCTGTAACGCCAGGCTGAGAATCACGCACATACCCAGGACCAACCTGGATTTACCTTTCTTGTGCCCAGCGTTGGTACAGGGTATGTTTCAAGTCAGGAAGGTCTTAAAATTTTTTAATTTTTGGACTCCTGACGACCAGCCTTGTACTTGCAATCATTTCCCTCAATTATGTCATGTAGCCATGACATTACCTCTTGTCCTTTTGGGGCTCCACCCCTCCTCCAGGGGCTTTTCCCAGAGAAAAGTTCTTGTGGCCAAGGCCAGCTTCATGGTGGCGACAGTTTGCTGTGACTTCATTCTGCAGCCTTAGGAAAATGCCTGTAGAAAGCATTTGTTATTACTTTAAAAAATACCATTAAGATACGCTGTAAGAAGCACACAGGTTGAACCCACTGAATCACAGAGGGATGAAGTGTGGATCATCAGTCCTCTGAACACACTTGAAAATATAATAAAATATGGAGTATTTGGCCCGTCAACACTTTTAACTATATAATAAATACAGCAGTTCCTCGCTATTATGCTCTCACTACAGTATTAAAAACCAAACCTTTCAATCGCCCCATCTCACTTATATATCCGTAACTTCAGATGATACCATTCTCTTAGCTTAGATTATTCTGTTCCGCCATATTCTCATTGGTTTTGAGATGGTAATCTTAGATTCTTTTCACCTTAGTTTGAGGAGATCTAAATAATATATCATATGTTGACATTGACTTATTGCCTTATTATTAGCCAATCCAATAATAATGCGTTACATCCCAACATTGCTTCATATCAAGGCGCTTTGATAATCATAAATATCATCCTAGTTGGCGGATTCTTGCCAATCCGCCGTAGCTCTTCAGGGCTTGTTGTCCATTCATACCAGAATCACAACATTACCCCCTTGGACTAATTGATAAGTATCCTATTTTTTATACACTTGGAGGAACTTTGCTTGCATGAAATTAATGATTCAATCACTCATTGGGTCTTTGATGGTGTAGGCATCAATTTCCATTTCTTGACTACTTTGAACGGACCAATCCAAATGTTGGCTAACTTGTGTTTCCGCCCAAACCCATGCTGGTCTTGGAACAATACCATCTCATCTTCTTGGAACTGAGCTAATCCGCTTCACTGTACCTGATCAGCATTCTGATTATTCATCTTTTTGTTCAAGCTGAAGGAGTACACTTCCATTTGCAACTTGATCAGCGTGTTGGCTAAATTAGTCAAGTAACGGTGGGGATCCATTATGATGGTATCTTCTACACATGAATAGAGAAAGGCTGGAAGAGCGGGGTGTTGTCCATATAATAGTTGAAAGGGATTCTTCCTAATGGTAGAATGATAGCTAATGTTATAAGCGAAGATGGCGGTAGACAGGAGGGAACTCTAATCCGAGGATCTATTAGTTACCAGCTTCTGGAAGATGTTCACCAATGTCCAATTGATTGTTTGACAATTCCGTTGGACTCAGGGTGGTATGGGGTCATCAGAACCAGCGGATACCCATTAGCTCGTTCAACTTTGGAAGGATGTGTAAGGTGAAGTTGGTTCCATTATTGGTAAGAATAAACTGAGGGCAGCCATGTCTCTGAATAATACATTCCATCTTGAACTTGGTTACTGTGACTGCCTCCAAATACTGTATTGCTAGTGCTTCAAACCACCTGGTCAAGTGGTCAATAGCCACCAGAATGTACTTGGACCAGTAAGCTCCAGTTGGCAGAGGGCCAACAACATCAAGGGAAACTATATGCCAAGCAAAATGCAGTTTCGCTAACTGGTGTGAGGTCTTCTGGTGGAACGGCTTTTCCACTTGGAACTGGTGGCAGCAGGAGATTGTTTTAAGCGCATCGAATTTTCTGCTTTCCCAGTAATACTGAGGTTGCAACATTTCCATTGTCATATGCAAACCACCATGTACTACTGCCTTATGTGCGCTCATAGTAATACCAGGCCATGATGAAAGTCATAGAAAGTTTACCATAGAATTGCCATTCCGCTTGTACAGTTCCTCATTCCTTTAATAGTATTTGATCACATCTCGTTTAATGCTTCAATTACTTGAGGAAGTTCATTGTCGTATTTCCCACTGATCATCTTATTGTACATCACATCACTGAGATCTGCCATCACGGCAATAGTTGGCAATCTAAATAAACAGTTGAAATTTAAGTGCTTTGCTCCTGGTCAGTGGAGGATATCAAAGTCATAAGCCTGCAGCTTAAGAGCCCATCAGGCTAGATGCCCTATAGGCTCTTGAGGTTCTGCAACCAACGTAATGATGCATGATCTGTTATGACTTTAAACTTCACCTCATGCAAGTAGACCCTAAATTGCTTATACACATAAATTACTGCTAAGCACTACCGCTCAGTCACCGTATAATTACGCTCATGGCAGTTCAGGCTTCAACTGCAGTATGCAACGAGATGCTCCTCTCCCTCATCATCTTTTTTGATAAAGGACCGCCCCATCAGCGGAAGAGGACACATCCATCTAAATAATAAACTCTTTTTTGAAAACTTTTCTTTCTGCTCAACGTCACTTTTGAGCAAATTTGAAAAACGAGTTAATTTTCCACCACCACCTCACCACATCAATTATCCAATTTATGTCCTCAGATCCACCACCTACTGCCCAAGTGTGGGGCTTTGGTTCTCCACCTACTAGCGTTTACCGCTCACCAGTCAAATGCATGTGGATGGGCTCATACAGTCTGCCAAATCCTTCTGGCCGATTTGTCCCTTAAAGGGACTTAGCACTGCACCTTGCATGAGTCCACCCAACCTGCCCCCACCCCCTAGCTCTACCTTGATCCAATATCTTTTTTTGCCTCCATGTCAAATATGGACGCTTCTTCCTGTATGTCAACAAAGCAGTTATTAAGCTGGCAACGGCCACCTTTGAACCAGCAGGTTTTATCAACTTCCACCCTTATAAGGGCTATTTTGATATTGGCTTCCCCGCTGAAGAGGACGCAGCCACTGCAGCAGCGACGCCCTTAATTTACAAAAGCACATCCATTACCACAACCTAAACATGTCTCCCCAATGATACCACACAATTGGTGCCCTTTACAAACCTTCCCTCACACCTTCCCCTCAAACACTATATGCAAAGTTAATGTCAGGGCTGTCCACTTATGACACAAACCCCATCCTCCAATTATTTGTCCCAAGTGGTGATGAGCACCTAGCAGAACTTCGGGCAATGGCCATCATTACCCCCACCAGCTAAACATGGCCCATCACATCTCACCATGTGTCTATATCCCATCCGCACCTGACCATTTCTTTTGGGCTCACACTGACAATGGTCACACAATTTGCCTCTATGCCATGAGTTGGACCATACAAAGAAAGTATGTCGTTACAATTCAAACCATTTGAACACTGCCAACTCTGCCCATGAGGCCACACCAACAGCGTTTGAAAGGGGATTTTGGCTGCCTCACCCCCACAGGCCGTGCAATCATTGAATCCAAAGAAAAATCTAGCAACCCATTCTTAAGCCAGCCAATTTACACTCATGCTAATCAATCAGGTGCAGGTTTGGACCCAAATTCATTCCAACCAATTTTACGCCCCAAACTTACCCAACCCAAGCCAAGTATCACCAAATCAATCCTACTCAACCAAAATCCCCGGGACTTATTGGATGAAGTGAATGAATCTTGTGAAATTGTCCCACCACCGGATTTCTCGATTAATGTAGAACCTTATCTGAATTTAGACTTTGATACCCCACTCCCACCCAAAAAATTTGTCCCCAAACCCACCGCTACCCCTTTCCTGAGTGACCATCAGCTAGCCAAGGTTGCGGTGGCTTCACCCAAAAGTCGCCATCTCCATGAAGCCGTGGCAGCCTCTGCCTCTGAATTTAAAAAGGGGCTTCATGACCCCACATTCCCTCCAAACTCCCTGATGTTGCAGAAGAAAAATCACCTGACTCAGAGAAGCTTCCATCACAGCTGTCAAGAATGTTGCTGACTTGGCAGATTTTTCCCCATCCACATTCATCATAAGAGCCAACATTCCAACTTTTTTCCAGCTTCCCAACGCCTGCATCCAAGCAGAACACCAGTTTGCCAAACTCATATAGGCTATGCTCCATATTCAAATTGTCAATGACACCCTCAACGCTTATATATTTCACCTTGACTCTATGCCCACGGATGCCCTAACCCCCTTGCTCTCAGCATTGATCCGCCTCTTCAATGCTGAAGCTGAAAATGATCGGTCTGATCCCCCTCCCCCTCCGCCATGGTGTGATATGCGGCTCGCCACTGTGCCACCTGGTAGGTTATTTTATTTCATCTTTTTTTGTTTATCTTTTCTTGTTTTGGGCGGTTGATTCATAATTTTTCATTGGGATTTATGTTTCAGTAATTTCTGTCCCCTAATTGGCATACCTCAAATAAATTTACATTTAAATAAGCTCTTTATCAAAGTTTAGATATCATAGCACTGGCGCATTGATCAGCGCCATCCAAAGTGTGTCAAAGGAGTATTGATGGCGTTACGTCCACTTAACAAGGCATCTTTTTTACAACTCAAATAGCGAGCCCCCAAAACAGCTGAATTTAGGGATGAAGCACCATAGTGGCTGACCATTCCCAAAAAAACCTGTATGTTGCACTTACTATTTGAGGTAGTTATTTTCAGATGGCCTCCACCTTGGCTAGCTGTGGTTTCAGCCTTTTGGAGTCTACCACAAACCTCAGGTATTCCAACTGGTCCATTAAGAATTTACATTTTTGAGGCTTTATCTTGATGTTTGCCTCAGCGAGCTGGCAGAATACTGCTTCTAGATGATCAAGGTGTTCAGAAAAGGTTTAAGAGAAAATATTAATATTGTCAAGGTATAAAAACTTTTCTTTCTCGTTGCAAACACTTTTGCAACCTATTCAATTCAAGACTAAATCTAGTTTGATAATCTCACAGAGGAGATTAGTCTGCGCCCATGTCAGGGAGCAGTTGGGCAAGCAAGGTAAGAGGAGCAGGCGGAAGGCCCGCGGCCTCCAACGTTCAAAAACGCCCCGGAAAATCTGGCAGAATAGACAAAAATCTCAAAAAACTGGCGGTCACAATTTCCCCCAGAGATACTCGCGTGGCAAGCACGATGCAACCAGTACATCAACACGCCACACTCCCAGCCACTTTCGTTAGTGGAATTCAGAGTCCGTGTGTATCTGGACATCCAAAAAACGGCCTTATGGGAGAAATTTTGTGAAGATGTACACAAAATTTTCCTGACCGTGGTGTACGTTGCACCTCACTCCATGTCGCGCGGTTAGCTGGACCTAGGTTTTGAAAGCAAAATAGCAGCAGACGAGGCTGCAGCGGTGCGCATAGTGGTTGACCTCCCCAAAGGGCAATGGGTCATCGAAACCAAATGCACCAGATGGACAAAATCAAACCAAATTTTCCTCACGTTTGACTTTTTGCCTACTACAGTGAAACGTGACATTTTGGAGCAAAACCTGAAAGATGGTCTCGCCGTATATGGCGAAATATAATCTTTCAAAATGCAATGCTTCACGCTGATGCCACACCTGTGCACTGGCAAAGCCATCGCAGTTCTGAACCCAACTGAGGAGATCACAAAGGACCTAACCCAGATCCCACACTCCACTTTTATTGATATTGCAGGGCATACCACCCACCCATTCCAGGTAACCGTGGACAGCGCGCCCCCCACTTGCACCCACTGTGATGCATTTGGCCATAAGGCGCACGCATGCCCCATCAAGGAGGGCATCACATTCCAAGAACACCCCTCAGCGGCCATGGCCAGCGGAGAAGTGCACTACGAACCAACCACAAGCACCAAGGAGGCTTTCCCGTGGGGAGCACAAGGCTGCTACCTATTGGTAAAGCCCATCTCCCCGCAGGAGTGGAAGAAGGCCAAGCAGGCCTGTAGGGCCACGGCCAAGGAAGTGGCCAAGGCCACCACCGCCATCCCACACTCACAATGCTAGGAGGACATGGAGACCTTCATGGTGGAAGCGACTCAGGAATCCATCATCCAATCAGATTGGGAAGCCCATGCCAAGTGGGCCACTCAATCTGAGGATCTGATGGGAGATTCAATCTCACCCAATCACTGCACCCAAGCTCCAGTAAAAACCGACTTGGGACCTATCCCAACTGAAAATTTTTTTTGACCTGCTTGACAGTGCACCGAACTCATCCGCACCACAGAAAATTCATCCAACGTCGGGAAAACAAAAAGCAAAGGCCAAAGCCAATGCGACTCTTTCTGCAAAAATTAAAAAAAAACCCGATAGCGTTGCTGCTAACACCCACGCTGCTGTGAAAGCCTGTGGGGACCTTGAAGAGGCTGGTGGACCTGGGGGCCCACCCCTCACACCTAAGGTGTGATGGGGGAAACCTTCACTCTGGGGACATTGAATATCGCCGGACTCAAGGCCTACCCATCCTGGGCTAGGAAACTGAGTTTTTTACAACACAATTTTTTTTGTGGATATCCTGGCCATCCAGGAGTCCCACTGTCCACAAGGTTCCAAGGAAGCTTGGAAAACAATGCTCCTCCCATCCCTATCCTTTTGGTCAAAGCACTGTGGGGTGCTAATTTGGAAAAATAATTTTTTCAAATTCACATCCTCAGAAACATTCCTAAATGGCTGAGTGCTCATCGTCACCTTCTTGTGGGCTGACGTTGCACATGCAATCCTCAACATCTATGCCCCAAACGGTGCACACGAGTGTTGGGAATTTTTCTTGTCGGTCAAATCCCTCCCGCTACCCCCTGATTCTTTCCTAGTTGGCGACATGAACTGTTGGCTAACCTCACCATCGGACCAGTGGCCTCCCTCACCCCATGCCCCACAGGGTCATGTAGAACTATGCATTCTAAAAGCCACCCTTGGGTTAATGGATGCGCTGCCACAACATGTCCCGCTGCTCAAAAACATGATGCGTCCCCACGTCCACAAAGGCCAATTAAGGTCCATGACCCACATTGACCTTATTCTAACACCGGCGAAATTCCAACCCCACATCTCCCACTTCAAAACAACGAAAATGGAATTCTCCAACCACCGACTGGTCTTGATAACCTACCACCTACCTGTCACAGTTGCTAAGACCCCACATTGGTGCAAAATCTGCCTCCTGAGCTTGCGTCGCCAAGATTTTCCATGTGGGTGGAAGAGGCAACTTTGGCAAAATCATTTGTTGCACCGTTTTGCATGGACCCCATTTCCACATGGGCAACCTTCAAAGAGGACACCATCCGCCACTCTTGCCATCTCTCCTCCAGACGCTCACGAGCCACATTGGCGGTTATCTCGCACGCTCTGGTGGAATTGGCCCACTTGGAGTCCAACATCTCAGCCACAGGATACAGCCCTGCATGGGGCCTAGAAGTGGGCGGAGGCAGCTGCCCACCTCAACGCACTCGAAAGGCAACACAAACATCAGGTTTGTGTCCAATACAGGGCCACACGCATCACTAAAAGCAACAAGTGCACTGCATACTTCTTTAAAAATTTTTTTGCACCACGCCAGAGCGTGGCCTGCACACAGGTGCGAAGATTGGATAATTCCATTGTGGACACACTGGCTGAAGTGGCAATCAAAATGCAAAAATATTACTCCGAGTTATACCAAGCCTAACCAATTCAGCCAGCTGAAATGGCATAATTTCTCGACTGAGCTCATATCCACACCATTTTCTGATACCGGAAATAATGAATTTAATTACTCCGAACAAATTATAGACAGCCATTCGCGGTGCGCCAAACCAAAAATTCCCAGGCCCAGATGGCATTCCATATGAGTTCTACAAAAGGTATACCAAATGTATATCCCCATTGCTGCTAGCCTCACTTAACCAAAGCCTGTTGGAAACGCGCCTCCTACTAGGAGGACATGAGGCCTTTACTGTCACACTCTTCAAGAAAGGGGATAAGCTTGACTTAGCCAACTGGCGCCCCATTTCTCTAACAAACACAGACACCAAAATTTTAATAAAAATCATAGCTAACCGTTTAGGGACTGTAGCGTCTGCCACCATCTCCCCAGAACATTTCAGTTTCATCCCCAGAAGGTCGATTTGGGATAACGTGCACTCTGTGGCTAATTCATGTCAGTCCACAGCCTCTGGGGCACTGGTACTCCTAGCCAACAAAAGGCCTACGATAGAGTAAACTGGGAATACCTAAGGGCCTGCCTCCATCAATTCCGCCTACCCCCCGCTTCATAAACTGGGTATGGCTGCTCACGGAATCTGCAACAATGGCAGTGCATGGCCCAGGCTTCCTAATGGAAGTAGTCCGCCCTCAAAGGGGCTTGCGACAAGGGGACCCCCTCAGCCCACTCTTATACAACTTCAGCCTTGACCCTCTACTGCGAAATGTGAATGCCCAATTCACTGGGGTCCATGTGCCAGGCCAAGCCCCAGTCAAGATGATGGCATTTGCAGATGATTGCGTGGTGGGGGTGTCTAGTAACAAAGATGCACGCGCGCTTGAAGCCCTCATCCAGGAATATTCCCAGGTAAGCAACGCGGCACTGAACGCCTCCAAAACTGAAATCATCCTCCTTGGTCAGTTTCAGAACTGCTGGGACCCAGCAATTAGTTCCCAACCCGGCCCATCTGCTCGCCCACGTCCACGCCTTACTAACTCAACACACACCGCTCCACTGGTGCTCCCCTTCGTGCCACGTCCTACCATAGGACCAGTGCGCCATCTGGGCGTGTGGATGGAGGCAGGCGGATATGCGTCAGCAGTAATGAAGTGCCATATACTGGACAACGTGACGAAGCGAATCGCCTCTCTCAGAGCCCACCCTACTACCCTCACTGGCAGGGTTGTTCTTGCCAACTCTATGCTCCTATCCAAAGTCTGGTTCAGAGCCCACGCCATCCCCTTCTCCTCAAGCTTCTTCAAATCCCTGTATGCTTGACTGCAAGGATGGCTTTGGTCAGGCCGCCCTCCACTGGTACAGCTAGAGGTCATGTTTGGCCCTCATCATCAAGGTGGCATGGGCCTGCTTGACTTCAAAGCCCATGCTTCCAAGATCCTGGGCACCTGGATCGCGGCCGTCACTGCTCCTACACTCCCATCCCAACACTGGTCCCATGCGGCCCACTCCAACTTCTCCCGAGCCTTGGGCCTCAACAATCCATCAAACCCCCACTCCCTGATGAAATACCTCGCATCACACACATCGGCCACAGGTCCTCACAGGACTAAAACCCACTACAAACGAATCCTACTCTCCATGCGAAGCGCAGAGTGGAGAATTCGTATTAGTGGACATACAACCCGAAGAGGCCGCCCCTCTTCTCAGTTCAAACAAGAGGTACAGGGGCTACCCATCCATGATGGCGTGATCCCCATTCGACCCCATGTCCTATCCAGGGTGGACTACCTGGACATGATGGACATCCCTTATTCCACTGAGACCCAAAAGACTATCTGGAAATACGCACACCATCCTCTGTTGCAGCCTCAAGTCCGCTCCCATGTGTGGCGCTGCCTGAGGTGGGTGTATCGTACAGCTGAGCGCTCTTACGCTTTACACTCATCCTGTGTCATCTGTGGCCAGTATGGAACGCTGTTCCACCGCCTGGAGAAGTGCCCCACCTCTAAAGTGATATGGCGCGAAGTTCAACGTCTGCTGGGCCAGGATCAAATGCATCCCTTCAGTCTGTCAAGAGATATGTTTGCTTCATCAATGGCCTCCCCCTTCCACCCCCCTCTGTGCTCTGGTGGTTGCAATCGCCATGTGGACTATCCACACGATTGTCTTGGATGCAATCGCTGGCTCCATCCCCACCCTCCCTGAAGCTGTCCACAGATTACGGTCTCATTTGCTGGACCACTTTCAAGCATGGATGTTTGATACCTCCCACCGCGTCGCCAACAGCTGGTCTCCTCCTGGTTCCCAGTCTGGTTCATCAAATCAGACCCCTTCCTCCACACGTGCTCAATAGTGGCTATGGCCCCTTCACACGTTCCCTCCCCCTCCCCATAAGTGGCTTTCCCGCTGGAAACAAGAGATAGCATCACTTCTCTGGGGTGCCTCCCCTGTTACTAAGTTTGTCTTTCCTGAATCATATTCGGAAGTGTCCATCCCATAGTCAGCCTTCCCCGCAATAAATTTAAATATTGTCAAGGTATACAAGGACACATGAAAGCTTCAGGCTGACAAGGATAGTGTCCATGGATCATTGGAATGTATCCGGGGAATTAAACAGCCATTGTGGCATATCAGTCAGTTGGAAAAGGCCTTTGGATGTGATTATGGCATATTTCTCCTGTTCTGCTGCGGGCAACTTGATTTGCCAGTAACCCAATGTCATATCCATCGCTGAGAAATAATGGGATCCCCCTAACCAATATAACGTATCATAAATCTGAGGTAAGGGATATGAGTCCTTCTTTGTAATACAGTTGAGATTACGGTAGTCTATCACCACCTGGTTGGTGCCATCCTTCTTTTTTACATTCAAAAAAGGCGAAGCTCATAGACTCTTGGATGGTTTGAGCATCCCTTGCTCCAGCAACTTATCAATTTCCTCGTTGACAATGTCTTCAGCTGCCCTTGATTGGCGGATTGGCTGAGCTCTGATGGGAGGATGATTTTCAGTGTCCAATTGATGGACCATCCCCCAAGCGCACCCTAAATCATGGTCATCAACGGCAAAAATCACCTTATACTTCTGGAATAAAGCTATTGATTGGTTTTTTTTAAATCTGGCAACCCTATTAAATTCTCCTGTGGTACCACTGTCATTACGCAGGGTGGCGACTCAGCAGTTAGGCCAAATCCAACAACAAACTGAGCTCGTGAACCTGAAGGACCTCCTCAATTGAGGCCAAGTGTAAATATGCCACTCTTTGGTGTTGGCTTATTTGCATTGGTTTGTTCTGGAGATTTTCTAAAAAAACATTGTTTTCTCCATGGCCTGGGAGTATGATCCCTGTTTCCACATGAGGCTCAAGCCATGTTTGCTGATAGGGCCCAATTAACTCCCCTACAGCCCAGTTGGAACTTCCACCTCTAACTCAGTGTTCACTATAACCTGGTGTCTGGAAGGAATAGATATAGGCCCAGCAGCGCAAAGAGGTACCCCTGATACATGTATTTTTGCTGGGAAAGGGGTCAAGGCTTGCTTTTAGTTCAAGATAATGAACTGTAATCACCCCATCACTATATGCAAGATTGATATAACTCATGTGAACTGGATCCTTCGGCACTCCGCTAGAGGTGAAGGAAAATTGGGATCTGCTGCCCCATAATAATGAAGGTCTCCTCCGTCATATCAATGACAGCTCCAAAGTATCACAGAAAAGCAGTACCAATTACCAGGTTGTAGTTAATGTTGGGTAGCACTATCACCGGATCTACAATGACAATGGACCCAAACAGCAAAGGTAATGCACTGTACGGTCCCTCAGAGACTATGCTTTCCACTCCAGTGGTCCTGTACACCATCTTATGGTCCACATCAGGAATTAACTTCAACTTTGCCATCAACTTAGTAGAAACAAAGTTAATCAGAACAATTGTATCTATTATAGCGCAAACTTTATTTTTATGCTACAAAAATGTCACAGTATGTACACTCAGAATAGGAAGATTATTGACTGTTTAATACATGAACATTTACAGGCTCTCTTTTTTAAGAAAACTCATTATCCCCTCACCGACTTGGGGGGTATTCTCTGACAATGGCATCTACCAGAAGGGTGACATTCACTCCTTTCAGAGTTGGCGCATCTGCGGCAGAATCAAGTTGGTCCAAAGAAGCTTGATCAAGCATTTGACAGGCATATGGCTTCAGTTGTTTGGGGGACGCTTCTTCCGCCGCCGCCTTGGCTTGAGCTCAGGTTACTACGTTTACTCCTCCAACTGGCTGCGATAGAAAATCCCATCATCATATTGCGGGACTTTCGCTGGATATACTACAATTGATTCAGGTGGGACGTTTGGAGTTGGGATAGCAGAGGTAGAGAGTCCCATCTCTACTCCGCTCCATCTTTTCCCTGGTAGTATTGATCCTGTTGCACGTAGTGAACATGACAGTTAGGGCAACTCCATTCTAGGTGGCCAGGGTGATCATATTCAAAGCAATTCATTCCATAAGAACTGCATCTTTGGTTCCAATAAAGAGGCCGTCAATAGCTTATTTGTTAGCAATTGGTGTAACCAGGGCCAGGTTGATAGAATTATTGCTGTCACTTGGCGTAACTAGGCTTAGGTTGGTAGTTGGACTGCTTATGATTCTCATAAAATGGGGCCAGAGCAGAAGTAAAAACTGTTGGGAGTAATTTGGATGAGGACAAGGCGCGGAATTATAGTAAGTCCAGGGGTTGCTAGGTGAAATGTGGGCAGGACGAGAGTCTTCCCCAAATAAGAGGGTCCGGTGGCAGTGGTATATTTTTACTCTGTATTGGGTGGAGGGAAGTTAGCAGATATACAGCGCAAGAACTGAACAATTTTGAGCAGATTAACGTCATCATCCAAAATTGGAGAAATGACATTGTAAAGCTCATGGTATGGTTTTTTGTGGAGGTCATTGTGATGCACATGTCAGATTCCACTAAAACGCCTGCCCCAATCACCACATGAGCTTCCACTGTAAATTGGCCAGCGAATTCTGTGAAAGTCTCATTGTTGTGGAATCCAAAAGTCAAGAACTCCACTTTGTGCTGTACCTTTTTTGAGGTACCCCCAAACAGGCGCAGCACAGTGTCTTTTACTTCTTGGTAGGTAATGAAGCTGTTTGAAAGGTAACAGGTGAATTGATAGGCACTCCTGACATCCAAGGCAGATATCAACAGGTTAGCTTTACAATGATCTGAGGCGCCTTCCGCTGCAAACTAAAAACGTTTAAAGAAGCCATGGATATTCCCATTGCAATCAAATAGAGGCAGTTTTTTAATATTGACCTCCACATCCCGCTCACAGACGCGACTTTTTGGGGCATACTGAGGAATGGGTCAAGACCCATAAGCAGTATTTCAATGAGGATCTGGTCCAGCGGAGGTTGGGATGTCTGCTGCTTCAGAGGTAGCGTGGCCCTCTGCGGTGGGCAGCAATGACATTGCTTGAGGGAAGTGGCTTTTTAATTCATAACCATATCCAGCGCTGCCTTCCTGGGTGTTTTAACTCCTGCCAGCGTCATATTCCTCATTTTATAGTTCTCTATGAGCAGCTCCCTGTCATTCTTCCTCTTCCCAATGAGAGGGCTGAGAGTTACCACTTTGTTTTTTCTCCATGCAATGCAGTCATTCAGTGGTGTCATCTAAACAATTAGCGAGCTGCTTATTCTGTTGTCTCAGAATTTGCATTTGGCTAAACGTGCTATTGAGCTGGTGCATAATGGCGTTCCATTCTTAAAAAAGTTATCCATTTTTTTTGGCACTGCATCTAAAGCGAGTTTTAGTTCCTCATATTTGGCTAGTGAAATGATTCATGAAGATTTCCTGGCAAATAAGGCCTGATGAGACATTTCTGGTGACTGGAGATTTATACTATTTTTTTGTGGTTAATCAATGGGTCCCCTGTAGTGAGCGCCACTATTATATTTTGGGCGATACCATTAGGATACGCCATAATGGTCACATAGGTTGAACCCACTAAACCCCAGATGGATGATTTGAGGATCGTTAGTCCTCCAAACACACTTGAAGATATAATAAAATATGGATCAATTGACCCGTCAACACTTTTAACTATTTAATAAATACAGCAGTTCCTCGCTGTTCTGCTCTCACTAAACTATTAACAACCTAACCTTTCAATTGCCCCATCTCACTTATATATCAGCAACTTCAGACGATACCATTCTCTTAGCGTAGACTATTCGTTCTGCCGTATTCTCATTGGTTTGGGATGGTATTCTTAAATTCTCTATTGCCTTAGTTTAAAGCGATCTAGGTAATATTTGTCAAATGTCAACATCACCTTATCGCCTTATTAGTAGGTGATCAATAATAATTCATTATATCCCAATGTTGTATCATCTCAAGGCGCTTAAACAATCATAAGTATCATCTAGTCAGCGGAAACTCACCAATCCACCATAGCACTTCAGGGCTTATTGTCCAGTCATATCAAAATCTCAACAACATTTATCAGATCTTGGGCATGGGCACAGTCACACGCTGGTACCCAACTGTTTTCTGCTGCTTCAAATCCCTTCCATGATGCTAGGTACTCAAGCCTCCTTCTTACTCTGCAGGAGGCTACAATCTCCTATAACTCCACTCTGGCGCCTCATCCATGAGATAAGTGTCAGGCAGACAGCAAGTAGAAATTAGACTGGCCTGCCAGCCCAGATGACAGAGCATCCAAGTGGCGAACCAGAATGCCAGGGGCACTGCTGTTGGTATGACAAATATAGAACTGGAAGGGAGCTTAATTCTCAACAAATAAAAACAGAATTTCTTTGAGGAGGGTGTTTTTATTGGAAAATTTAAGGAAGAGAATCGACCAACAATTTTCTCAGTGCAATGCGCCCAATTAAATAGTCATCAATTTTGAGGGAAAATAAGCTGGGATTGGGTTCCGCAAATTTTAACCTAAGTGGTGAACAATTTGGGAATGGGCGGGTTAGTTCCCTGGGGACTGACATTGCAAAATTTGGCGACGAGCTGAATTGTGTTCAGTTTGACCTAAGTGGTGAACTATTCAGAAATGGGCGGGTTAGTTCCCTGGGGACTGACATCGCTAAATTTGGCAGCAGGCCGAGTTGCGGTCAGTTCAACCTAAGAGGTGAACTATTTGGGAATAGGGGGGTTAGTTCCCTGGGGGCTGACATTGCAAAATTAGGTGACGAGCCAAGTTGCAGTCAGTGGTATTGCATCAGGTGCAACGCCCAACCTTCCGGCAGGAAGCTGCCCATTGGGGGTGATTCCTGATGGATTTGGGAGGGGGGGAATATTTTCAATCATTGTGTAAACCAAATTGCAACCTCTCTCTCATTCCAGCTGATAGCTCAGCCTTCATACCTTTTTGACCATTTGAAATCTGAGTATCCAGCTGATTGCCGCTTAATTTAGTCGCAATCAATTCCATTTGAGCAATCTCAGCGCAATTCATACTAATTCCTTGTAGCAGTTCTGCCAAGGAGAGTGCGAGTACTGGAAGCAGGATCCAAAGCTGAAGGGCTATTATCCAGTGCTCATCTACCACGTGAGCAAGATCGCCCTGAGTAATGAGGGGTATGGCCATCCTCTTTGGTACTTTCTTGCTCAGGAACAGAAAGATGGCCCAATTGATACCCAGAGGACTTTCACTGGGACTTACATTACCCTTTCTTTTTCCAAGAGAAGAGCCTCATCAATGGGAAACTGTATGAGAGCCACCTTCTTGTGTGCCTTGGGTGACTTGATAGCCATTACTGATGCAAGTTTTTTGGGGAAATGGAGAATCTCAGGGTGGGATATGTGGAAGGTTTCATCCAGGTTCATGCAATTCGCGCAATCACGCGTCCTGCCCAACTGTTCTTATAGGCCAAATATATTTTCCAAGTCATAAGATATTGGATGGAACGTCACGATTTCTGGGATGCTGGGATAACTTCTTCTTTGGCCTCTTCCCCATTTTTGATGATAATCAGCTCCAGTTCCATAGGAATTGCACCTTTGAAGGGCGACAGCTGGGAAACTACAGGGCTTTGGAGGAGAAACTCATTGCAAGTTGAAATGTCAGACCCTACTGACATGGGCAAGGTAGCCACGGCAACTATGGGGTATAGGTTTGGAGTTTTGAGTGAGTTGGGGCTAATGTGGGCAAGGAAAATCTTCTTTACAACCTGATTCAGTTGGAAAGAAGGGGCCATTGCTGCACCAATATCTATGAGAAAGGTGCAAATGGTAGAGATTGATGGTTGGTTGATTATGTCAGGCAGACAGCAAGTAGAAATTAGACTGGCCTGCCAGCCCGGATGATAGAGCATCCAAGTGGCAAACCAGAATGCCAGGGGCACTGCTGCTGGTATGATGAATATGGAACTGGAAGGGAGCTTAATTCTCAACAAATAAAATTGGAATTTTTTGGGGAGGGTGTTTCTGTTGGAAAATTAAGGGAAGAAAATTGACCAACAATTTTCTCAGTGCAATGCACTAATTGAATAATCGTCCATTTTGAGGGAAAATAAGCTGGGATCAGGTTCTGAAAGTTTGAACTAAGTGGTGAATTATTTGGGAATGGGCGGGTTAGTTCCCTGGGGGCTGACATCGCAAAATTTGGTGACAAGCCAAGTTGCAGTCAGTGGTATTGCATCAGGTGCAACACCTAATTTTCTAGCAGGAAGCTGCCCATTGGGGGTGATTCCTGACAGATTTTGGAGGGGGGAAGATTTTCAATCATCGTGTAAACTAAATTGCAACCATTGGGCATTCTGGCTGATAGCTCAGCCTTCATACCTTTTCAACCATTTGAAATCCAAGTATCCAGCTGATTGACGCTCAAATTAGTTGCAATCAATTCCATTTCAGTGATCTCAGTGCAGTTTTTACTAAATTCCTTGTAACTGTTCTGCCAAGGAGAGTGCGAGTACTGGTAGCAGGATCCAAAGCTTAAGGGCTATTATCCAGCGCTCATCTACCACATGAGCGAGATCGCCCTGATTAATGAGGGGTATGGCCATTCTCTTCGGTACTTTCTTGCTCAGTAACAGAAAGATGGCCCGATTGATGCCCAGAGGATGTTCACTGGGACTTACAATAAGCCTCTGGGTCTCTAGTGGGGGGCCCTCAAATAATGCTAGCTTGCTTTCATGAATTACTTAAAGATATGGAACAAAGAGGCGAGATGCAACTGTATGAGGCATAGACCACTTTTCTGACAATGCGGTAAGGCCCAATCCTCTTTGGTGCAAGCTTTTTCATGGCTGTTTGATAGGGATGTTTCAAGCATCAAGCATCATGAGATCTCAGTCCTTGTACACAGGACCTACCTGTCTCTTTCTATAGGCGTTCTCCTTATAAATTTGCACTGCCGCCTCCAAATTTGAGGAAGCCCCTGTTGTACTTTCTTGATAGTCTTAGAAAAGTCCATCACCGCTTCAAAACTGGATCCACAGCTGGGCTACATGTTGAAGGCGGGTTAAACCCATGTTTGGCAAAAATTGGGGAACAACTGATAGACACATGTTGAGTGTTTTTATAGCTAAACTGGGCCATAGGAAGGTGAGAAACCAAATCTAAATGATCCGCGGCAGTGTAACACCACAGGAACAGTTCCAAGCACTGGTTTACTCGTTCAGCATGCCCATCTTATTAATGATAATAGGCAGTTAAATGTAGGCGAATTAGAAGAGTTTTAAAAAACTCTTCCCAATAACAGATGTAAACTGGGGCCCCAATCACTAATTATTTCCTGGGGCACCCTATCAAGGGCGAACAAGTGAGATACAAAGAGCCTAGCCATTTTCGCCGCATTTAATTAGTTCTACAGATAATAAAGTGGGTGAAATTCGTAAAATGGTCCACCACTACCATGATGGCATCGTGACCATTAGACGCAGGTAATTCCACAATGAGATCCACCAATAGGGAAGTCAAAGGTCCCTCAGTTCTTTAAAATGGAACCAGCAACCCTGCGAGGGGCTGGCAAAATGGTTTAATTTGGTGCAGACCAGGCATTCCTTACAATACCTGGCAACCTGCATGGCTAAGCCCTTCCAATTATAAGTGTGTGAATCTTTCTAGAGTCTTCGCCTTCCCAGGATGTCCTATGGTGATCCCATCATGATGGTTTCAGATAATTTCCAGGTGAAGTGGTCCTGCAGGAATCCATAGGCGTCCCTGAAACCACACCATCTAATCCTTCACGTGGTAATCCCCGGTGATATCCTCCTGATTTAACTCACTCTTGGCTAGAACCATGGTATACTCAGCTGACAAAAACTGTGAAAGGACTACCTTTCTGAAAATACCATATTACTCCGCATTTTCATGATAAGCAAGTACTGGACCGTGGGACAAAGGAGAGGAAAGTTATGAAACAATCTTACCCAGTGGAATCATCAAGTGGGTACTATGCATCTCTACCTCCTTAGGATTGGATACCAGTGCAGGGTTTTGACTCAAAGCATCTGACAAACCATTCTTCTTTCCCTTTGTAAATTATAAGAAAACACGAATTAGGTCAGGGTCTTATGCCAGCGGGTTTGCCATGGGGTCAATACATGAAGTGCGCAATAGTACAACAAGGTATGTTGAATCTATACAAATGTGGAATGGTTGGGATGAGCCATGTAAGTGATGATGCAAATAGGTAAGTGCCCTGACCACTGCCAATAACTCTTTGTCATACACGGCGTAGTTTAACTCTGGTAAAGACATTTTCCTGGAAAAGTATCCCGCCGGATGCTCTATTCCATCCTCGCCTACTTGTAATAAGGCAGCCACTATGGAGAAGTTGGAGGCATCATTATCCACAAGGAACTCTTTTTCTGGATCTAAATGGCAAAGGATGGATGTGGAAAACAGGGTGCACTTTACTGCTTGAAAAGCATCCTGCAAAATGGGGGACCACTGGAGAACTTTGGCTCCAATCTACTTATACAGGCGCGCTGCCACCTCAGAAAGATTGGGCATGAATTTATTAAGTAACGTACACGCCCCCAAAAAAATCCTCAATTCCTTAACCAAAGTTGATGTGGGCCACTCACGAATTGCCTTCTCCTTATCTGTAGATATCATATGGCCTTAGTCAAACACGACGTTGTCTAGGAAGGTGACCTGAGACTTGAAGAATTCACATTTACTAATTTTTAGCGTAAAGTCAGCTGCCCTCAAATGCTCTACCACCTGCCAAATGTGTACTGCATAGGACTCATGATCAGGGGAAAACACCAGAATATCATTCATGTAAGCTACCGCGCATACCCCAGCTGGTCCCCCAAAGCTGCATCAATATGGCGTTGGAAGATAGCGGGGGCCTTTTAAGCCCAAAGGGCATAACCCAAAACTGAAATATCCAGTTTGGAATGTGGTTAGCCACTCCTGGCCCTTCTTGATCCAGATCTTATTGAACGCATTTAAAAAAACCAGTTTATAGAAAACTTTCGCCTTCTCCACATAATGAACAATCTGTGAGTCCAGTGGGATGGGATGAAATTTTAATATTGTGAAGTTGTTGAGATCCCCATAATCTACGCATGGGCATAAGGTACCACCAGCCTTCTCCGCAAAGAGAAGTGGGGAGCATATTGGAGGAACGCTGAAATATTGCGCCTTAAATTAACTGTTCCTTAACCCACAAATATAAGGCCGCTTCCTCCCATACAGTCAAAGGGTAAATGGAGAAGATATATGCACCAGATCAACTGTGAGCTTGAACTCGCAATAAGACTCTAAATAAGCTGGTAGTATATTGGCTGAAGCCACATCAAATGAAGATTCCAGCCCCTCCAAACAGGAAGGTAATGGTACCTCCAAAGAGGGCTTCAGAAACGGAGCAATACTGAGATTGTGGATATTGGGCCAGTGGGACAGATCGCCCTGAGAATTAGTCTCAGACAAAGGGACAACTAATATATGACAATTCTCCAAAGTTAAGGACAAGATTATTGTTTTTAAAGTTGGTTCTGACGTCAAACTTTCGCCATCAGTCTACTCCTAAAATAATGGGGTACAAGAAGTTTTTGATAACTTGGAAGCGGTCAGCTGAATGGTATTTGCCAACTTGATAAACCATTGACCCCAGAACTTTCAGCGTGGGAATATTTTGGGAAGCCCCTCTCTTCTAACAATACCACCTGGCAATAATTCATATCAAGGTAGTCAGCTAGTTATTGGTCGATAAAATTATCAGAGGCTCCAGTATCCACCAAAATAGTTGTGCTGATTTCCCCTAAAGTGGATGAAAGGGTAGCGGTCAACAAAAAATATCCTGAATGATCTTTATTCAAAGCAAAACGCCAACAACTCCCCAGAAAACTCTTCACCATGTATAAGCATGCCTCCAGGGTATGTTTCCACATCATATAATGGAGATGGATAATTGGTCACTTTTACTACTGAGGTCACATATCCCAGTACATCTTCAGCAATTGCATAAACATTTTATATTGATGAAGTAACTCCTTTTCCACCGCCTGTGTTCTGCAGATCATGGTAGGAGTCAAGCGCGGGTTCTCTAAGGTGATCTGAAATACTGAAATGAGTTCCAAATTAGAGCCACAAGGGATGATATTTGGCTCGTTTTTTATATAAGGAATTGGCGTTATAAAGCGCGTTTTGAGACGTGAATGACCCCATACCCATTTTGGCGACAGGTGTGCATCATTATCCAAGGCCATCACCACCAGGCCCTTCATCAATGATTTTGCCTGCACCGTCCAAATGCAGTACCAAGAAAAATATTAATTATATTGTTTTCAAAACTTTTGGTGAAAAGTCAGGGAATTATGACTCCTGGATCTCAAAGCATCATTATCCATCATGTATGAGCAAGAAAGTGGGCACTTCCCAGTTGGAGGTAGTGACAATAACGCTGAGACTCCCCAACCATTGGTCAAATGAGATAACGGTGGTGAGCCCTATTGAGGCCATGACAAAAGGCAGGCATACCCAATTTGCACTTAGAAAAAGCCCCACACAGATAATTCTAGTGCACGTAAATAATAAATGGTTGGTCAAGTAATGTAAGGAGAGTGTCTATAACTCTCCCATTCCTAGCGAGGTGGTGCATGGTGCACAGCCACACCGCCAGAGAACTACTCATTAGTAAGAGGGTAAACAGGGAACCACGGAGGATGCCAGAGCAAAAGGGACCCAGGGTGAGGGTGTACAGAGCGTTATATAGTAGGAGATAGAATATTAATACAAAATCTTGGTTGGACCCCAAAGTGGAGTCCACAACCAAGTGAATATTGAGGCAGGAGTGCTTAGGTACTTTGGTCTGGAGGGGACAAGGGCGTCCCAGTGGTGCACCAGTTATGGGGAAAAACTTAGTGAAAATATGATGACCAACGCTGTTAGAGACCTCGAGGAGGTCTGTGCACAGGTTCGTCCAAGGAACCATATTTCAAAAAAACGTAAACTAACAAGGGTTTTATTAGTAGGAAGTCAACCAACAAGGAAGGGTGGTCTTGAGGAAACATACTTAAACAATTGGGGGGATCATCAATTGATGGAAGTGATGCTAAGCCCAAGTGCACCAATAGGTGCGCGCTTCCATTGCCAGGGTACTATATTATGAGATTTATTGAACTCAAGTTATTGATTGTAGGCACGGCTGACCCAATTTAGAAATTTCAAAAATCAAATAGGTAATGAAACCCCATTTGCTGAGCAACTGAACCGAAATGTCGCCATTAAGACTATAGATAGCGCGTTAAACGCCCTTGCTGTAACACAGGGCTGAGCATCACGCACACTGCCTAGACTAACCTAGGCATATCTGGCCTGAACCCAGCGCTGGTCCAGGGTATGTTTGAGGTCATTAGGCCTTCTAACTTAACCTTTTTGGCCTCCTGACGACCAGCTTTATCTTTATAGTTGGTACCCTCAATCATGTTATCAAGCCATAACACTGTCTTAAAACTATTTTCTTATACTAGAAAGGATTTAACTACAGAGATGGGGCTGGGCGTTTAGAAGGAAACCCTAGATGTGGAGAAGAACCTCATAAACCTTTCCACGAGCCACTGGTTAGGTGGTGGTGCAAAAGAGAGGACTTAAGGGTGAAGATGCAATTAGCATCAGAAGTAACCATATTAAAAGAATTAATTTGGTAGAAAAGGACAGTATCAACAGTTTCCATCCCAGTTTTTGTAATTTAGCACAGTTTTCTTTTAACAAAGACTCTTCACCTTTATTACTCTTCGTTCTATTACATCTAAGAATATTACTAGATTGTTCAGGAAGATCATAGGGCTAGTAGCCATAGTATAAGTAGTGGCAGAAAAAATATAGCATACAGTCTTGGATTTTTAAGGAGTTTAAATTAAAAGCAAAAAATGTTGGTCTATTTCTTCCATACAATAGACAACTGCAACTCCAATTTTATATCAATATCAAATAATTAGCCACTGGAAGAAGTAAAATCTACAATAGCAGTTATAGGGAAGCTTGAAAATGTGGCCATATTTGCGCAAATAATCTTTTATTTTGGGTTCCATGCTACCACTGCCACATTCTTGGTGGTGTCATTGACCTTTTAGTACATATTCAGAAGATCATGCTTACCCAGAAAGGCTAAGATAGAGAAATATTAGAAGGAGAAATACCTGCTGAAAGCATCACCACTTATATATTGGCATCTTTGTAGAGGGATGGCAGTTGGTGAGGCAGCCGCTTCAACAGCAAGTTTATTGTTGTAATTTTAATCAGATGGATTCCTCCAATGATTTAATAAGGTTTGGGTTGAAATAGACCAATCCCAGTGGAATGGGTCATCAACTGAATTTTAATGGTTTGATGATTTCATAGTGAGTTGCTCTAAATTGGGTTGATCCAAAATTTATGCATTCTGTTAAAATTGGAAGTTAGTATCAAGTGGAGCCAATTGCTGGCCAAATTGGTATAAGGATCACTGGAGACTATTAGCTGAAGATGAACCATTTTTTTATTTAAGTAAATGTTGGCGGAACATGATGAATTTGAGCATAAGGCAGCCGAGGTTGTTTCTGGCACCTAATATATTAATTGACTATGAATTTTGAACCCAAGCTGTCGCCTAAGGAATGCGGAATCCTAAGTAACTGACTAGAAAAGAGTTGAATTGTGTCATCAACAAGGAGCAAAATTATTCCAAGTCAAAGCAAGCGACTAAAGAGGTTTTTAGCGCATAATAATCAACTCAAAGGTTAAATCCAAATTTGATGTTTCTATGATATTATAAATTGTACAGCTCATCAGCAATTCAAGGCTGAGGATTAGCCAAAACTAATTTTAACATCAGGAAGGACAGGGCAAGAGGGTCGATGCCAGGGAAGAGAGTAGTGCAGCGGAAGACTGCGAAGAATGGTTGGCTGGAAGGTCCAGTGATGAGCCAATATGTCAGCGGTGGGCGCAGTAGCCCTTTTGTAAATAGTATAGATACCTGGCGCTTACCTTGTAATAAATTTCTTCCTTTGCCTAATCTACCTTTTGTTATAAGTTTATACTTATTTCGTTGGTTGGAGTTTAGTCTGGGGGATCCCCAAATGGTGCGGGTGACATGTCAAGGGGTCAACTGGCGCTGCTGGCCCTGTGCCTAAGGCAAAACGGCAAGGGCTGACTAGTATTTAAACTGATTGGCCTGCCAACCAGCGGAGCCACTGTTGTGGAAAAGCGATTTTCTGACACTAATAATCACTTTAAAAATTGAGTGCGTTAATCTGTGGTGCATAGAAGCAAGGGGTATTTGACATCATATATGGCATGAAAAATTATTTAAGGTGGAGATCAGATATATATCAAGATGAAATGATTTATATATCAGCCAATAAGCTTCATGGATTCTAATTAACTAAATTAGGCTTTGGTATAAGACTGAGTCTTTATTGGAGAATTGAAGGAGGCTTGAGATCAAACCATAGTCTAAGCCACTTCCTGATTGGCTGGAGCATTTGTGGTTCTAACTGTTGATGGATTGATTGGCTGGCGCAGGAACTTCTGAAGGATCAGGCTTTGGGGAGGGGAGATTGTACCCAGACAGAAACGGTCGCAGGGTTGGCAGCAGGTTGGGCACTGATGGAAGTGGGATCAGAGCTAACAGAAGCTGCAAGGGAGGGAAATTTGCATATCAAGTGATCCAACTCAAACAGGACAAACAATTAGTTCACTTGCCCTCCACATGGGCAGAACAGATGGTTGTGGAAGAAGGTATTAGGTCATGAGGGGTTTGACAGGATAATTCTATGAGAATTAGGGCATATCATGGCAAATGCAAAGGCCCTGCTAAATATGTGGCCCCATTTGGGGCCACAAACTGTAGGATGGGTTCAGAGCTGTAGGTGTCATGAAGACAGCAAGTTGATTATATACTGGCCTGCCAGTTTAAGTGCTGAAAGCACCCAAATGACAAGCCTGAATGCCAGGGGCACTGCTGCTTGAGCGACTATTATAAGAAGAAGAACGAATTTCACAAATGGGTGCCTAAGGGCCATAGATGTGTATAGGAGCCTAGCGACAAACCAGGAAAACTTGGGCCTGGGGCTTGTGGGTTGTTGAAATAGGTGGGGTGGAAAGGGTGGTTTTAAATTCATAATATGGTTGGTTTTGAAGATTGTGATTTTTATTAGGAAAGTAAAAAAGAGAAATTAACCAACAATTTCCTCAGTGCGATACAACTGATTAAATAGTGGTTGATTTGAGGAAACTTATCAAAGCACGGGATTGAGGCTCTCAAATTTCAACCTAATCTGGCAAACTTTATAAAGAGGGGGAAAATAAGATTGAACATAATAAAAATAATTTTCAAAAAGGGTCAGCGGTGGGCTGAGTCTCTGCCAATCCAGCCTCAGATGCCCAAATTTCAACTTTTGCATTTTTCCAATGGTGAACACAACGGCGTCTTGCCCAACGGGCAATTGGAACCTCCCAGAGCTACCCCACATAGGGGCGGCCCCAAGATGTCAGAAACAGGCTCAGGATACCCAACCTACCCACACCCATCACTTTGGCATCTGTTCAGCTATGTGAGATTCCTTGAGCGATGATTATAATATGAGAGGGGAGGATTTGGAGCTGGAAACTACTTTCAATGATGGCCCAACGCCCTCACAAATTTCACTGCAGATCTGACATTGAGCATTTTTGACTTAATAGGTACAAGCCCACCAGGCATTGTTTCCAAAGTTTCAGAGGCAAATTTTAAATTGAACACATCATTTCTCAGTCGCTCAATGCCACTGGCAAGTGTGACTGAGGATTTGACCCCAATACTCCATTACCTATATGTAAATGCTCGTTGGGCCTCGTTGCCATGGGGGTAGGTATTCTGAATATTTCAGCACAAATTTATTAATTCGCAATACCATTTTGGCAGAAGAAATTGAGGGAACCAGTGGTAAAATTTTCAGAGGAATGGCTGTCACCCAACACTCGTCTACCACATGGGCGAGATCGCCCTGCGTGACAAGGGGCAGCTGCCCTCTTAGAACCTTTCTTGGTGGGAAATGAGAATAATTCCTAATCTAGGCAGAGGGGCCGCTCCACCAGACTTACAGTAGGCTGCTAAACCAATCATCAGCCCCTCATGGAGAACTTTGGGGAGAAGATGTGAGGACAAACAAGTGAACTGATTACCATCATGATGTCTGCTGTATCCAGGTGTAAGTTATTGGGAGAGAGGTGCCATGGAACACCAGGGGAACAGTCGCTGCAATGGCAGCTTTGGCTTCTCAAGTGAAGCTAAAAGCAAAAACCCTTTGTAGGTGTGGAAGTCAATGAAGCTGCAGGTTCCATCACCACCTGAGCTAATTTGATGATTGGCTTATCAGCATATGGGAACAATTTCCCATATTCAACCCAAAAGGCCAAATTGCGTGTTGCTTTGGGGAGCGCCTGGGGGCGTTGAAGCACTGCCTGGGAATGTGCAAGGTGGAGGTTGAAATTATTGGGAGCAAAAATCTTATCAAGTATCTGGGAGAACTGGACAACCCAGTCCAAACGCACTTCTTGGAAGTGAACAAAATGATATGGGGTTGCTGTTGCCCCAGCTTAGCAGTTGACAGAATGCTAAGAAAATCATGGTTTTATTGATTGGCGAGAATTTTAATTGATATATTTTACTTTCTATATTATAATTTGCTAATAAAGTGAAGGTGAGTGTTAAGAAAGTTACTTTGTATCTATAGAAAGATGGTTCAAAATTATATTTGTAATCAAAATAGTACATAAAATGTTGATCCAAATTATATATGCAACAATTATTGTTTGTATGTATGTGGGTATTTTCACTGTACTTTATTTATAGCGTCTTTAGTAAATACTAATTTTAGCTTATATGTCATAAATTTCAATATTTATTAAAGCTTTTAAATACTCTCATTCTATGGCCACATTTGCAATGAAATGAAACTCAGTGCTTTGCCACCCCTCCTTCAGGGCTCTTAAATGTGTTTACAGGATTCACACCCAAATTCTTTAGCAAAACTAAAATTTTTAATAATAATAAAGATTTTTTGAACCTTTTCAATTTGACTGAAAATCATTTCCTTTTACTCATCTTTCCTCTGATGTTCAACCAGTTTGCTGACAGCTTGTGATCTTGACCGTTTCTTTGCTTTCCAATCACACATTACCTGTTCATTTCTAAGCTCTATTTTAAGGCCCTTGACTCCAGCTATTAGGCTTGACAGGGGTGTACATCCCTTTAGGACCAAAAAGGTTAAACCCTAAGGTCTTGCCTCTCACCCAAATCTAAGGCCTAGGGCATCCTAGATGATAGATAAGCGGCCGCTGCTCCTCCATGTTCCCCATACCTTTTCCCCATCCACTCCTCATCCCAAACCCATTCAAGTATCAAATTTGCAGATTTCTACTAAAAAACAACTTTGAGTAAATCTTTATAATTACAAGCAGCTCTCTACTATTGTTCCAAGATCCTGTCCCCAACAAAGGACTCAACCAGAAGTCAATTTGAGTGAGGACAGCTTATCTGGCTAGCCAAAATCAAGAAAAAAAATTGAAAAAAATAAAAAGGGGATCAAGCCTGACTTTATTCAAACTTGAGAAAGCAAATTCAGAAATTTTGTAAATTTGGGGAAACAGCCCAAAAATGACTTGGAATCTTCGTCTAATACTATCAAGAGTAAATTGGGATTAAACCATTAATTGATGAATCTGAAATGGGAAAAAAATTCTCACTATCATATACAGCTTAGCAGCCTCCTCCTCCCCCATCAAGCTTAAAATTCATCATTCTACCTATGGTAAGGTGTTGAGTTAATGCTTTAACTTTTTTCTACTAAAAAACTATACCCCAAAAGTTTTTATTTTTTAATTTTTATGTTTATATTAAAAATCTGCGGTTCCTGTGCTTTCAGTATAGCCACCACACCAAGGGTTACATTTAATGGCCTTAGTGTTGGAGGAACCTTTAGGTGCTAATTCAACATCACCTATGGGAGGCTGAAACCCTATAATAATAAGGACTCATCCCCCCTCCCTACCTTTAATAAGGTAAGATGAATAGTCCATGCCAGTTGTTATGGCTGCTAAAGCACTCACATGTAAAGGCCAGTGTTCTCTTGGAACGTACTCATCATAAGGTCTATGAGCTAACCAATTTTAGTCTCTGCCACCCACTTTATTATCCTGTCATCAATTGCACTTAACCCACTGGCTCAATTTGGTTCTCATTTAAAAAGGTTCTCCCTTCAGCTTGCTGAGTGCTTCTAATCTCCTCTGATTTCCAAAAGCTCCAAGTCTTCTGAGTTGGTTTCTCACTCAACCTGTGGCCCCAAGTGATAATAAAAACAGACATGGGCTTTGCTGCATGACCTGTGAGGCTCTAGTCCTTACATGTGATATAGACATTTACTTATGCAATCTCATTGGTTCCAAATCAGTAATAAGTTACCAAAGTTTAATTAAATTTTAAATTGATTTGATCAAATAAATTAAAACTACTAATAATTATAAATAGAAGTTTCATTGTGGGTATATATGTAATTTCACTGGTTTCATCCATCCAGTGTCCTTGGCAAAAACCAAAGTGGATTGTGTGTCTGTGAATGTGATGTTGACATATTCTTATGAATTTTATAGTCTCTAAAAAGTCATATCAATAACTAAGATCATTAAGCTATTTGCAATTGATTTGACTTATTTGATTAAGTCTATCAATTTATATATATAAAAATCATTGTGAGTATATATATGTATGTTCACTGGTTTTCAGCAATCCAGTGTCTTTGGCAAAAACTAAAGTATTTTATAATAGGAAATTATACTAAGCGTTGCTGAACCCCACACTAAAGATCTTTTTACTGATTCTCATTTTCCTTTACTCATTTTGTCCTCTGTCCTCTGACATTCAACTTAGTTGCTGACAGTGTCTTCTCTTGACTGTTTCTTTGCTTGCATTCAAATGTGAAGATGTTCAGTTTTACAAGCTGTCCATTTCAAGACTCTGCCACCCGCTCCATCACTTTACTGCTAACTGCGCTCAACTTTCCCGGCTCATGTTATTTTTCCTTTCTAAAAGGCCTCCAATCAGCTTGCTAAGCGCTTCTGCTTCCCTCCTATTTCCCACAGCTATGGTACTTTTAAGTTATCATCTATCTCACTCTTTGGCCTCAATATCATGGAACTGGAGTACCAAGTAATAACCTTGCTTCCATCTTGGGTGCACAGCACCCATGCCAGCAGCCTCAGTCCACAAGGTACCATTGTTCTGATAAGATGAAGGCTGTCAGACATTTGATTTGCCAAGGAAAACTTGGCTTTTATCAGAGGTTCTCCAATCTACACAATAGCATCCATAGTCTGCAGGGCATCACCATTCTGAGGATTTGAGAGTAAGAACATTTTGTGAGACAGGTAGGGAAAGTATTGGTTGACAAACATCATTCCCGCTCCAAAAACAAAGCTTAATACTGGTAGTAACATTTCCTATGTTTCCTGGGAGGGAACAGGGCTGTTACCTGTGGGTGTGGAGCGACTACAGTGAATTCTTCTGTTTGTGTTTACATCTAATATGAAGGCGAGTACGGTGAGACACTTGTTATCTAGGAAAAAGCTGCCTATCCTCATTCCCATTTCCGCTGGAATCCTTCTATAGCTCTCACACCGTTGTATGGTTCTTCCTCACATACGCTTGGTTGAGGTTGAGTAATCAGGGGTGTAGATGTTTTGGTCAAAGTGTAAATCTATTGGGGCATGGTCATACTTGGGCGGTTGATAATGTAATGATTGGATTGCATCTCTTAATGTTGGGATTTTCCTCACATTCCCAGCTGTCTAGATTATCATGGGTCACTAGGGGATAATTCCCTATATCAAGTGAATTGGATATCATTTGACCCCAAGTTTGGGTTAAAAATGTTAAAGGGATTTTGATGATTCGCCTTGTTCAGTCCATTGAGGATTATCCAAGTAAATGCTTAAGATCTCATCAGGTAGAGTTGCTGACGAAATGGGAACATCTAAAAGTTGATCAATAATTTACTATCAGGTGAACCAATTGTGATTGGTCAGGTTTCATCAACGACCAATTAGGAATTTAAGGAGCAAGTTGAGAGGTGAGTGATGCCTCCTGCAACTAGTGAATCAATCAGTTGGTTTGTGACTTGCCCTAAGGGGTAACAAGTCCCATTTCCTAAGCAGGTCACTCACCAAATATGGTTGATTCTCTGGGATTGAGTAGAAAATGTTAGGGACACGTTCTCTGACTCTTTCATTTTAGGTCTCAAGGACGTTCGATGACAGAATCCTAACCAGGAGGGGGAAGACCATTGCTGATGAGATAACAAAGGGTAATTTAATGGCAATGGCTGCTGTTTCATCGTTGAGGTGCCAACTAAGGGTTGGGCACTGAATCTCCTCTATAACTTCCCCTAAGAAATCACTTAAAAAAGATAAAGTATTATTAAAAACCATCAATTAATAGAATTAATTAGAAGTTCTATTCATTTTCAAGAAAATTGTTGCAGTGTGCTTTAATTGGAGACTCTTTTTAGGATAAACAGTAAGTTTGAGGATACAAAGAAGAGAAGCTAAGCTAAGATGGGAATTGTGTCAACTTTGTGTCACCAGAGGATAGGCAGAAACTAGGATCTGAGCATGGATCAAATTAGGCGGATAAGGGAATAAATACTCTACTGAGGACATCTAGAGTATTTTAAGGAGGAATACTGGTCAATCTTTGACCTAACACTAGTGACCAATTCAACTATGGATAATAGTCTTCATACTATTATCAATCATATATAGATCATCAGACAACGTGAGGATTGCATAAAACTGAACCTTTGCACTTATCAATTTTAGGGTTTAATATTTGTTAACGAGCAGCAAAGCCCCTAGAAATTTAATAATTGGTGCTCACTTCAGGGGTTGTAGTTGAGTAGGATATGCCAATAAATATGTCATATAAGGAAGGAGTCAAAGATGTCTTTAATTTTGGCAATGAGTTACTAGGGAAAGTAACGTCATTAAAGAAAAAACAAGGAGATTTAGTCTGAGATTTATTCTTGAAGATGGAACGTGAAGTGGATTGCTTTTAATTGCGTTCACTCAGCTCAGATGTGGAGCAACTAGTGTTTCAAATCATAGAATTGAAGAAATAAAAATGTGAATGTGACCACTTTATGGCAAACGACGCCAAAGAAGTACTCAAGATTTTGGAAAAGGACTTGCAGAATAGATCTGTAATGTCAAGTGCTGCAAGAGAACCCATTCCACCAGATATCTACTTAAGATGAAGATTTTAAAAAAGGCCAACTTTGGTTGAAATTGTGCTTGCTTGAAATAGTCCTGAGGAGCGAGGTGTTAGATGAGACACTAGATGAGACATTAGTTGAGGTTGAAATGGTAAGCAGACAATTAAGAGTATCGGATTGCAATACCAATGACGAGAATGAGGGCAAAAAAGGAAGTAATTAAACCAAGAAAGTGGAGGGAATCGTTTGACCCAATATTATTCAATAAATGAACAAAATTTGCTGGAGACGATTTCATCATAAATTCAAGACGAAATTGGATGAAGTTAAAGTTACTAAATCAATATGAGTGATTAGGGGATCATTTCCAGAGCCATCAATGGATTAACTCTAAATATTTTGGATGGCAACGAATGCCAAAAATCGTTTTTAAGAGAAAAATGATAAGAACAATCAAATGGAACTGTTGACTAATGAGGAACTCACAATTTTGAGAGATACAAAGACTCAAGCGTCAGTTGCTGAAGCATGAAATGAAATTAAGACCTGTCAGATCTATGACAAGTCAGTATTGAAGGCACATTGAATGGAAACATTATGAGTATTTCCAAAGTTGGCAAGTGTTGCTTATACGTAAAGAAACAGTGATGCTAGTCATATATTGTTGAAGGCCAATACTAAAAAATCAAAAGTATTAGATCTAAAAAATAATTGCAAAGTTCCCAGAGGACCTCTGAACTATTAAAATGGTTATGTTCTGAGATTTTGGTTAAAGTCCTAAAAGAGGACCACTGACCCAAATTAGATGGTTAAATCTTAAGAGAATAAGATTTTGAACCATGAAAACTGGTAGGTCAGAGTATACCTAAGAACCACTTTAGATGAAGGGGAAAAAGAAGGACCTCTGAACTAATTGTAGGTTAAGTCCCATTGCAAAAGAATAATACTATATATATATATATATTATATCAATTTTATTGGTCCATGATTTTTGGACCTATGATGAGATGAGATTGCTGACATGGGTTGCCAAGTGTATCAATTTTATTTGTTAAAATAGAAAAACTCACTAATACTGGTTTTTCTTTCCTCTCAGGTTCACTTTTAAGTGATTTGGTTAAGAAAACGCTTAATTTACTACTGCCATCTGGCCACGCCCTTTTATGATATGTCTGCAGATCAGCCGCCTGCTGCTCAAATGTGGGGTATCGGTTCTCCACCACCTAGCGTTTTCCGCCCTGTGGGCAAACGCATTTGCATGGGGTCAAATAGCCCACCATTTTTGTCCATCCGTTTTGTCCCCCACAGGACTTAGCGCTCCACCTAGCGCGCATTCACTCTTCTTGCCCCCATCCTCTCACCCTCCCTCAATCCACAATCTGATTTTGCCTCTGAGTTGACTATGGACGTTTATTCCCATATGTTGACAAGACAATTACCAAACTTGCTACCACTGCATTTGTGCCAGCAGGCTTTATTGGTTTCCGCCCTTTTAAGGGCTATTTTGACATTGGATTCCAGACGGAGGAGGCCGCTTCATCAGTGGCTTCTTTCCACCTATTTTTAAAAACTCACATCCCTACTACCTGAACTCATTTGCCTACAGACAACACAATGGTGGCGTCCTTTGCGTCCCTCCCTTCCCACCTTCCACCCCATGCTTTGTATGATCAGCTGATGGTGGGGCTTATGGCATATGGCTCTCAGACCAACCTCATCTTTGCTGTTCCCTCTGGTGCAGAGCGCCTTGCTGCCCCTCACACAACCGCCACTACTATCCCATACTACCCTGCCATAGCCCACCAAATCCCCCGCGCTTATATTGCAGCAGCACCTGAGAACTTTTTTGGGCTCATGTGGATAATTGTTGCAAAATCTGTCCCCTCTATTTTGGACTCAACCATTCCAAAAAATCCTTCCTCCAAGCCACTTTCTCTATTGCGGCTTTGGAGCCACATTCAGTGGGTTCCAAATGGGGCGTTTTGATGCCTCCTCCCACTCAACAATATAGGTCAATGGGCCAGAGTGGAAAATCAGCCCCACCAAATTGACTACCCACATTCACCTACCCAAATCTGCCCTCGCCAATCAGAGCCAGACTTGGACCACCATTCGTTTCCAAGCTGCCCATTCAACTCTTACCCACTCAGTTCTTCATCCATTATTATTGTGAACCAAAATCCTTGGGACCTATTGGTTGAGGTGGATGAATCAGGTAAAGTTATCATGAGTAAGCAAACTGGTCAACCTCTCAGACAGCTTGATTATGGTCAGGCTGAAATTCCCAGATGATTTTGATAATACCCCACACCCCCAAACATTTTACTCCTAAACCCAATGCCGCCCTCTACCAAAGTGACCACCAGCTCACCTTAGCTGCGGAGGCCTGTCCCCATTGCCCAAACCTACGCAAAGCATTGGCCAAATCAGTGGCTCAATACTAACAAGAGCTGCTCACACTCTACTTCCCCTTGATTTCCCCAAATCTCCCTGCAGCGATATCTCAAAACTATTTGATGATGCAAAAGCCGCTGTCATGAATTTCTTAAACTAGCAGAACTCTAACCCATCCGCTAAAATCACCCACCAGAGTATCTACAATTTTGCCCAACTCCTGAAGCCTGCATCAAAACTGAACTTCACTTAGCAGAATTTGTTGAAGCAGTCTACCACACGAATCTTGATGAAGAGGTGGAGAACTCATACTACGCCGCCATCCACCCACACTACACTGATGCACCAACGCCCTGGCTCTTCGCTTTAGTCCGTTTCTTCAATCAACAAGACATAGTCATGGAAAACTAATATGCAGACAAACTGCATGATCCCCCCTCACCCTCAGCCATGGTGGGTTATCTGTTTCCAATCCTCGCCTCATTTGTTGTTTTTATTTTGTCTTCCAATTGTTCTTCCAATTGGGTTATTTTAATTTATTTTGTTCTTGAATTTTGGTACTGTACATCCTCTGGTTGGTGTACCTCAAATAAATTATATTAAATTGAGAGCAACTCGCTGATCTGATGTAGAGACAGCAGGAGGAGTGTCAGGCGGACAGCAAGTAAAAATTAGACTGGCCTGCCAGCCCAGATGCCAGAGCATCCAAACAGCAAACCAGAATGCCTGAGGCACTGCTGCTGACATGAGGAATATGGAATTAGAAAAGAGTTCCACCAATATCTGCCAGTGAGCCAGAATTTCATATAGGCACAAAATAAAGTACCAGATGCATGCAGCCATTAACCCTGAGGGGTACAAGAATGTTGGCAGATAGGATGGCTTAATTTTGAACACATAAAAACTAATCTCTTGGGAAGAATTTTTAATGGAAATTTTGAAAGAAAAATTGACCAACAATTTTCTCAGTGCAATGCAACTGATTAAATAGTAGTCAATTTGGGGGAAAACAAAGCCGGGATCAGGTCCCTCAAATTTGACCTAACTTGTTGATTATCTAGTATTGGGCGGGTTAGTTCCTTGGGAACCGTCATTGCAAAATCTGGTGGGGGGCTGAATCGCTGTTGGTTTGACCTCAAATGCCTGAACCAAGACTCGACTACGTTTCTGACAGTTGGTGTGATGGCGTTTAGCCAGACAAGCGGTGGGAATCCTTCAAGGCCACCCCACATAGGGGTGGGCCCATTTGGTTGGGAATGGGTTCAGGACGCCCAACCTGACCGTTCTCAGTCTCTAGGTCATTCATTGGGTCAATGGCATTGCATCAGGCGTAACACTTGATTTGTTAGCAGGAAGCTGTCCATTGGGGGTGATGCCTGATGGATTTGGGAGGAGAGTTTTTCCGATCATCATGTTAATTGAATCGCAACTGTTGGGCATTCTGGCCAATAGATCAGTCTTCATACTTTTTTGACCATTTAAAATCTGAGCATCAGGCAGAATGCCGCTCAAATTGGTTACAATAAATTTTATTTTGGCAATCTCAGTGCAGATTTCACTGATTCCTTGTAACATTTCTGCTGAGGTTAGTGTGGGTATTGGGAACAGGATCTGAAGTGGGAGAGCTGTTACCCAGCGCTCATCTACTACATGAGCGAGATCACCCTGAGTAACGAGGGGTACAGCCATCCTCTTCGGTGCCTTTTTACTCAGAAATGGGAAAATGGCCCGATCAACACCCAGGACATTCCCCAGGACTTACAATGAGGTGCTTAAGCTATTTGACAAGTTTGGGAAGTATTTGCCCAGGATGAACACGATTTGGGATGTGCTAGGAAAGTGATACACAAAGTTGACACTGGGGAGAATTTGCTAATAAGAATGAGACCAATTCAACAGTTGAAGGCGGCTGAAATGGTAGTGGAGGAAGGAATCAGTAAACTATTAAAGCATGGGCTTTTAGTTCATCATCTAGTCCCTGGGCGAGCCCTATCCTTATTGTGAAGAAGAAGGATAGCTCTAGTCTGGTGGTGATTGATTATCAGAAGCTGAATAAGATTATGAAGAAGGATACATACCCACTACCATGAATTGTCAATGTGCTAGATAGATTGGGAGAAGAGAAGTATTTCTCTGCAATGAATCTAGTATTGGGTATTGGCAAATTGATTTGACAACAGAAAAATAGGAGAAATGCGCGATAATTGCTGCGCAGGGGATGTATCAACTGATGAGGATGCTCTAAGGTCTATGCAATGCGCCTGCAACGTTTCAGAGGGTCATGGACGCCATATTGAATGACCTGAAGTTGTCATGCGTTCTGGTGTACTTGGACTTTATAATTGTGTTCAGTAGGACATTCACTGATCATTTACACGACTTGGAGGAAGTATTAAGTGACTATCTACAGCTAACCTGAAGGTCAAGCTGAGGAGGTGCCACTTCTTCAAGAAAGAGTTGGAATATTTGGGATTCATAATCAACTCTAGTGGACTGCAGCTGCAAGCTCAGAAAATTGAAGCCATAGAGCGAATGGCTATACTGAAGAATGTCCAAGATATCCAAGTGTTCCTTGGAATGGTTGGATACTATTGAAGATTCATTCAGGATTTTTAATAATCACTGAGCCCCTCTTCCAATTACTGAAGGATCTGAAAAAGAATTCGTTTGAAGCGAGTAGGACCATAGTTCTTTCAATTAATTATGCTGGTATTGAATAGATTCTACATTTTTGATATATCCGAATTTTGATGAAGAATTTATAATATATATCACTGCTTTGTTAACAGTGATTGGCGCTGTTCTGAACTAAGTGGATGAACTTGGGGACGAACATCTAGTAGCATATGTGAGCCAGACACTCTCAGCAGCTGAGAGTATTACACCGTGACTGAGCGTGAATGCCTTGCAGTCATTTACGCCTGTAAAGAGTTTCAGGTGTATATTTATGGAATACAATTCAAAGTAGTGATGGACCACTCCTCGCTGCATTGGCTACACAATTTAAGAGAACTGGAAGGATGACTGGCCCAATGATCATTGAAGCTACAGGCTTACAATTATGAGATAGTCCACTAAGTTGAGCTTCTCATCAGAATGCAGATGGCTTATCAAGGTTACCAATGGTCCAAGTGGTATACCAGCAGGTGGATGAGCTATTTCAGAGAATGATCGATGAAGAAATCAGGAATGAGCCCTGAGAAATCAAAGGTGCGCTTTTGAAAAGTGATGGAAAACACTGAGACCATGGATGAACAATTTTTCAAGATGATAAATGGGAAGCAATTACTATTCTTAAAGCATTAGAATGAGTGGCTATTGTTCACGCCACTCATAAGGTTGTTGAGCATGGAGGCCTGAGAAAAATGACCAATCATATTTGCCAGTACTACTACTGGGAGTCCATCAACTACGATGTTTCAGACAATCTGGCTTGCTGTGTGGAGTGCCAGTTGCATAAGCCCCACAAGAACACGACTGGATACCAACTGGTCCACCCTGGATTTGCTTGGAATACAGTGTCCATCAACGTGATGGGACCATTAACCATGAGTACTGGGGAAGTCAAATATATCATAGTTGCAATTGACCATCTGATGAGATGGGTCAAAACAAAGGCCCTGGAAAAAGTAGATGCTACAAGCACTGCAAGGTTTATCCTAGATCAAGTAGTATATCAACATTGATGCGCGCAGGTCTTGTTGAGTGATAATAGTTTGAATTTCACGTCTCATGTGATCTCAAAATTGAATGAAATAATGGGGATCAGAGGAGTTGTGTCTGTATTTTACCAGCTGGAGATTAATAAACTGGTAGAAGGGGTCAATGAATCGCTGGCCACAATGCTGAGGTTGCTGGTTGAAGGATGAACTTCCACATGGGGAACATACCTAAGGTCAGTGACATTCTCATACAACATAAGTCATCATATAGTGATGGGAAAAATGCCATTTGAGTTGCTATATGAAAGGAAGGCTGCATTGCCGCTGATTTTATATTTGGCGGTGGAACCAACATCTGGGATGAGTGCTGAGCAGTATCTGAAAAGATTGTCAAATATCCTGATTGAAATGCACTTGCAAGCATTTGATACAACCTTTAAGAAAAGGATCAGAGCAAAAATGATGGATGATAAGAGCTGAATGGCCTTATTAGAATACAAAATAGTTCAAAGAATTGCCTATTGTGATACGCATGGTTTCAGGAGGAGAAACAAATTAGATGCAATGTGGCCAGGTCCATTTAAGATTATTGCCAAGATGGCGATGGATGCCTATTCCATCAAGAACCTCTTGGATGGAAGGATAGTGAATCGAGTCCATGCTAAGTACTTAAAACAGTGGATTGATAAAGAATAATAATGAAAAAAACCCAAAAACCACTGAACGGTTTTGATGGGTATGTCCTGATGATTTAGTTTAGTTAAAAAAGGATTGCTGAACTAAACTAGATGGCTAAATCTTAAAAAGTAAGACCTTTGAGTTATAAAAACTGGTAAGTCTAAGTATAGTTGGGAACCAGTTTTGATATAAATAAAAAAGCTGGACCTCTGAACCAAAGGAAGGTCAAGTCCCATATAAAAAATAAGAAATAAATAAAAGATTGATAAAAATATAGGAAAAATTACTAAAAATGCAGAGAAAAAAGATATATTTTTATAATTTTTTAAATTGGTTGTCCTCAACTCAGGGATGATTCTGCCTAGGTCACCTCTTGAGGGGGGGATGGATCACAGTAGGAGTAAAAAAACGTCAAGTCTATTGAGATTGGACGCTAGTAAGGGCTAGACCTACTTGAAGCCAAGTTTGCTGAGCAGAGGCAGATCCTGTGAGAATGCAACTAGGAGAAGAGAGATGGAAATGTAAGTACTTGCCAAATGCATTTTCCAGATCAGGGAAAGAAGTAACAGAACAAGAAGAGGCAGTTGGTGAATAACCCCGAGTAATCCTAATATTGAACTGGATTTGGAAGATTAGTCTTGAGCATTTGCCAATGGGCTTTGTCAAGAACATTGGACATATGGGCTGACATCAAGCAATGGATACTAGGTGGGGGTTGCCAAATCATGCCCCCAAGAAAAGCCATCAGAGGAAGGTACAGATGGAGTATGCCAGAAATGAGACAGTCATGCAGGGAGCAAATGGCATCCTGCAAATGATGTTGACAATCTTTTTGGAAGTGAAAGTAGAATGAATGATGGAAGCTGGGAGAGGCAGGAAGTTTCATGGCCCAACTTTAAAGAACTTGGCTGGCAAAGCAAAGAGCATAGGCTGCAATTTCTTACTCTAGACATTTTTCTAGATTGAGGAGTTTAGAGCTATAAAGAGCCTCAGTTACTTGAGTCCTCAGTTCTGCATAGGGGAGTTCAGAGTGTTTGCAGTTTCTGATGACCAGTTCAGTTGATAGAACAGCTGGTTTGTAATACTGGCTGAGTCAGAAAAGAACTCCAGAAGCAAGTCTGATCTGGCGAGGAACAATTGATTGAGAGCTAAGGACATTGCTTCAGGAGGTTCAACAATAATTGTAGCAGTATCCGCAAATGGAGCTAAATCCAGGGGAGTTACAAAGTCTAACTTGGGAATCAATGACAGAGGGAGGATTGGTCACAAATTGATTGAGACAATCACTAACCTGGTTTTTTCAGGGTTGTAACCATTTTCAGTAATTCCATGGAAGGACTGGCCACAGGTACTTGACTGGGAGTATGAGTCCTGGGAAGATCATAGAAGAGGTTCTGGCACATAGATTGACTCATCAGTTGGAAGAGCTGAAGGTCTTTATCGGACATGCTATCAAGCAGTTGTTGGTACTGAGACTCCAAATTTGACATATGCGCTGGATGAGAGGGAGGATGTTGGACTTTTATGATAGTTGACATTATGCACTCTAGAATAAATTAAGCTCTATTCTTAGAGAAATTAATCCTAAAATTTATGAGATAAGCTCTCCAGAGAAGTATTAAGAATGACCTGAGCCAAGAAGTTATAACAAGAAAATAACAAAAGCAAATATAAAAATTTCTCTCTCTGCTCAGCATAACTTTCTGAGCAAATTAATTTGGTAGTTTAAAAAGCAAACACTTAATTGCACACCAAAGTCTTGCTCCAATGTCATCAGATCCCCCACCAACTGTCCCAGCGTGGGGCAGCTGCGAAACTCCCCCCTCCATTTTCCATCCAACAGGAAAACGCACTTGGACTGGCTTGCCCAGTCATTCCAAACCCTTGGAATAATTTGTTCCTCCAAGGATCTCGATGCCCATCTCACCCAAACCCAAGCGGTGCCCCACTGCCCCCTGGTGCTCCCCCAAAGCAACATGCATTTCAGCATTAGAACCAAATATGGGAAATTCTTCCCCTATGACAACCAAGCCATTATCAAAATGGCTCAGGCAGTGATGACACCAGCATGTTTTATTGACTTCCGCCCCTATAAGGGGTACTTTGATCTTGGCTTCTCCAGTGAAGCCAATGCAGCCACTGCGGCAACGGTGCCATTAATTTTTAATAATATCCCCCTCCCAACAACTCAGACCCAGCTCCCAATGGACACCACCTTGGTGGTCCAGTTTGCTGGTTTTCCCACCCACCTTCCCCCCAAAGTTCTCCACCAGGAGCTGATGGAAGGTTTGGCAGCCTACAGCGCCAACCTCATTTTGCAATTTGTGGTCCCAAATGGGGCCACACGCCTCTCTGGGCCTTGGGCGTATGCCATGATCAGCCCTGAATTTACAAAAATTTCTCTAGCAATTCCCCCTTGTGCCATCATCCCATCTGCCCCCAACCATCCATTCTGGGCCCGCATTGAGGGCGGATGGACGATTTGTCCATCCTGTTTTAAGTTAGAACACTCAAAACATAAATGCCCATACTCAGAAACTTCTGCTGATGCCAAAAGTTTGCCCTACGCCCACCAATCTGCTGCCCACCCCGCGCCAACTCTGACACGAGGTATGATCCTACCTTCCCCTCCTCCAGTGCCTGATGCTACAGCTGCACCTGCAGCCACCAATCAGCACCCGCCTTGCCCCAATGCCACAAATAATCTATCCAACCAAACATTGGATTAATCCCAGTTCAATCCCATGCATCTGCAAATGAAATGAACAAACCTCAACCATACGCTGATTCCCCAATCCAATTCAACCAAAATCCATGGGAATTATTAGATGAAATTGACGAATCAGGTAATGTCATTGAAGAAACGAAGCTGTCAACTCGATTGGCTCTGTAATGAAGAATGGGATGCAAAATTCCCACCTCAGAAGTATGTCCCACAACCTAACGCCAAACCGTTCTACAGTGACCACCAGCTTGCAGTAGAAGCAGCCGCCACACCAAATTGCTGTCCGCTTCACAAGGCTGCCACCAAATCTGTGGCTGCACTTGCAGGAGGAACTCCACCTCCTGTCATCCCCATAAATCTTACTCCACAAATTAAGATCAGCATGAAAACTTTACACAAAAACGTCACTGAAGACATCCAGAACGTGGTAACAATAACATGGAATCCAAAAGCAAAAATAACCCAAACCAACATTGCCACGTTTGTTAAATTCCCAGATGCTCGCCTCAAAGCAGAAGATGCTTTGGGCAAATATATTGTTGGTATTATGATGGCTGTCAACTATTTGAAAGTTCCAGTCATCAAGGATATCAAACCTCATGCCGCCGATGCCCCCACACCCTTACTATCTGGCTTAACATGCACCTTAATCTGGAATGAGATAGATGCAGCTGAAGATGAGCCCCCCAATCCCCCTCCCCATCCACCATGGAGGGATAGCAGTATTTGCTGCCCACCTGGTTGGATATTTTGTTAGGTACAATTCAATCAACCTGTCCATTTTGGGCGTTTTATTTGAATCATTAATTTTATTTTATTATGATTTTAGTTTTAGTTCAGTAATGTCCGTCCCCTGGTCAGCTTACCTCGGTTAAATAAAATAACAAAAGCAAATATAAATGAGCATTACTAATTGTGCTGCAAAACAAACATTGACAGCAAGAATCCCCTGCCAAGGACATGGAAGAAAATCAGGAAATCAAGGATGCCAGACCAAGAATCTTGAATATGACAGCAGGTAATATGCCCTGATGGGGGAACTGGATCCCAGAATTAATATTGTCATGAGTAAACTAATCAGCCTGGCATGACAGAAAGTTGTGGGGACCACGCTCTGAGTAGGAAGTAGTGAGGAGGAAGAGGAAAAAAAGCCGCATGCTGAAGGTCATCCCAAGAAGCATTGAGTACTGATTGATTGTACTCCGCTTGAACCCAAGAAGTATTTGGCCTAGTGTCTGAAGTGGTACACTCCTGTCCCAATCCTATTCTCGCTGGAATTCTAGGCAAGAGGGGGGATGTGTTGAAATTTTTGCCCACATTCCCAGCTGTCTAGATTAACATGGGTCACTAGGGAATAATTCCCTTTAGCGAGTGAACTGAATATTGGTTGACCCTGATTTTGGGTTAACAATGTTTGGGGATTTTTAGGTAATTCTCCTGGTTCAGATCTTTCAGGATCAATTCGGATAAATGCTTAAGATCTCGTTGGGAAGAGTTGCTGACAAAAAAGGGACATCTGATAGTTGATCAATGATTAACTATCAGGTGTACCAATTGGGTTAGTAAGGTTCATCACCAACTAATCGAGAATTTAAGGAGCAAGTTGCGAGGTGAGTGATGCCACTTGCAACTAGTGAATCAATCAGTTGCTTTGCGACCTTCCTTAATGGGTATTTTGTCCCATTACCTAAGCAGGTCACTCACCAAATATGGTTGGTACGCTGAGATTGAGAAGAAAATGTTAGGGACACATTTTCTGAATCTTTCATTTTAGGTCTCATGGATGTCCAATGACAGAATACTAACCAGGAGGGGAATACCATTACTGATGAGATGGCGAAGGGTAATTTAATGGCAATGGCTGCTGTTTCATCGCTGAGGTGCCAACTAAGTGTTGGGCACTGAATTCCCTCTATAAATTCCCCTAAGAATTCACTTAAAAAAGATAAAGTATTATCAAAACCATAAATTAACATAATTCATTATTAGTTCTATTTATCTTAAAGGAAATCATTGCAGTATGCTTTGTTTGGAGACTCTTTTTAGGATAAACAGTAAGTTTGAGGATCCAAAGAAGAGAAGCTAAGCTAAGATGGGAATTGTGCCAACTTTGTGTCACCAGAGGATAGTCCATAAACTAGGATCTGAGCATGGATTAAGTTAAGCGAACAAGGGAATAAATCCCTACTGAGGACATATAGAGTATTTTGTGGAGGAATACTGGTCAAGCGTTGGACTTAACACTAGTGATCTATTCAACTACAGATAATAGTCTTCATAATATTATCAATCATATATATCATCATACAAAGTGAGTATTGCATAAAACTGAACCTTTGCACTTATCAATTTTAGGGTTTAATATTTGTTAACGAGCAGCAAAGCCCCAGAATTTCAACACTTGATTTCCTCCATTGATTGAAACTAAAATGGAAACAACTGGTGAGATGATCACTTCCAAAACCAAGATTGACAAATAGGCCCCTCAATATGTCTTGATGCTTCACTGAAGAGGTAGAATTTTAGGAACAAAATTAATTTCTAGTGATTTATTAGGGGAGCTCAAAATATATAATTAATAGCAAGGTAACCCAGCATCTTACTACAGAGAGAGTGCTGGGCGTTTATACAAGTTTAGGAAGGGGTGGATATATTTGCAAATATTTTTGAAATGTAAAATAACAATAATTTGTTCCTAAGGATTCTGGAAGCTGTCCAAAACTGTTCATATGGGTTTCAATGTTACATCAGCCCTTAAAAATGGGACATGAAAACAGACTCATTTGGCTCCTCTAATTGTAAGCTTTATATACTTTCTGAAGATGAAAATTTTTGACCAACCTCATCCAAGGTCTCCATGACTACATAAGTTTTTTGGTTCTGCTTCCACTGGCAAATATTAGATTTGTTTAAGGGCATTTCAGTTGATTGAGCATGGCAATCCCATCCATCATTGGGGATGATGTTTGACTGCAATCTGCTAGATCAGTTGCGAGCATTTCTGCATATATGCTTGACTTCATCTGTATAAATTTCTACAGACTCAGTTATGACAATGGGTGGGGGACTTATTAGTTTGAGGTTGGGTTGGGATTAATTTGGTGGAAGCGGCAGCCATCCAGTGCTCATCAAGGGTGTTCCCCAAGTTTGTGATCTTTTCAGTGGTAGTCTCATGGATTTGTGCCTTTCTTTGACCAAAAGGGATGTAGCGTCCTGTCCAGCATAATGGCCACAGCGGAGACCCTTACAGGGACAGGTTTCAGAAAAACTTCAGTATTTGGGAGGATGGTGGGGATAATGGAATGTTTGGTGCACAGTAGCTTCCCCCTTGGGTTTCCCACATACTTTTTGGTCAAAGTCATTTCATAATATAGAAGAATAAGAACCATAACCAACATTAATATCAGAAGATGTGGCCCTTTTATTAAACTTATTGTATAATTGTCATGAGGTATAATTTTTGTTTAATGTGAAATTAAAGGATTTAGGATCAAATTTTATATAGATATAATAAATAAAAAAGAACAATTTATAATGTGAAGGCTGTTTAATATCATCCCTAAAGGATGGAACGATGGCTTAGTAAAGATTGAATGCATGGAAATAGGCCAGCACAATTCTCAAACATTTAATTTTGAATTTTAACATTCAACTTTAATTTTGATCATACAATTGTGTGTTATGATTGTCTGATCCTGCCTTGTCAAACTCAGAATTTGTTGACGCGTTCAAAGCTTGCTGTATGGGCTTTTTATTTAAATGTTTGCTAGTTTAAACTTACACTTATAGATTTTTTTTACATGAGGTTGCCCCAAAATTAAATCTTTTACAACCAATAATGCTCCTGGTTAAGCTGTTGGATGGGAAGGGGATTTGCCTTTTTTAAATTACTTTCAATATGCATCTACAACCATAATACGCTGCTTAATTTTTATCACATATTACTCTGCTGACTCAGTGATAGTATTAGGTTTGAGCTTGAGGGTTGGTTGTGGGGTGGGGTGGGATAAAAAGGAGGAACTGATAAGAATTTTCCAGTACCTTTTAACCTCTTTTTTGCAAGACCAATCATATCCCCACATTGCATAGCATATGTATGTTGAGAAGATTAAGTTCTTATGTAGAGAACTCCCTCAATTACTCCGCCAAAGTGACAAATTTTACCCCAGGTAACTTCCCCCATATCACTGTCCATTTTCCCATTTTTTATAAGTTTCCCAGATCTTTTTTATCTAATTTTGTGGTAATTATTTCAATTTTTTAATAGATTCTGACTTTATTTTTGCTTTCTTTTTAATATTTCCTTATGAGCCTTTTCCAATTTTATGATTTTGTATTTCAAATAAGCGCTGAAAGTCCAAATATGGAACACATTTTGATTTAAAAATATCAAAAAATCTAAAAAAGCTAAATTAGGAAGCATTCAATAATAGAATGCCCTACATTCCTCCCACCCACAATTAATGGAACCAATTTTATAATGACCTTTTCATACCAGGTGTAAGCTGTGGAGAACCTGCACTAAGAGAAAGATGCAGAACCCAAAAACGGTGCAGTGGCCCCAAAGCCCATTCTTTATCTAGACCAGTGCACTCACAATTGAGGGCATAAGCCTATTTTATTCTTTCCCAACCCTTGTTTTTTTTAAATTACTCCCCCCAAGACTTTAAGTTTGTCATTTTTTTTGTAAAAGCATTCTGTTCATCACGACACACATCACTTCCATCATGTACCAGGTTATATGTCTTACCCCTAATTGGATAGAGGACATAAGGCCTTGATAGTAACAGTTATTTGGTACCTCAGGTGTTTCAGTGTGAACTGTGAAGTGCTTCCCAATGTGAACTTAGGCACCCCTGATCCTTACAGAAACAACAACCACCCATCTTTCATCCAAGGTATGACCCAAGTCATTGACCATAGAAAGAGGCAGAGCCCTAGGCTTAGCGCTCTTCTATTCCCTAAAGAGGTGTAAGATCCTGTCCAGATTAATAGCTATGGCAAAATACCTTAAACCCAAGGAATATTAGATAAGTTCAGTGCTTTGCTTCACCACCCATAGGTCTCTAGTAATATATATCACAATTTTATCTCAAAACAAATAAAAAAATACTCTAACTTGGCACAAGCATCTCATGAATTAGGAGAACTAAAGTAGGTTGGTTTATTTTAAATAGTAAATGAGGTGGGTCAACCTTGGGACAAATATACCATGCCGAGATTTTTTAGCCTGTGCTGGCTTTGACCTGTTTCAATCAAAATCCAATTCAGAGTGGAGCATGAACCACCCCGCTATACTATCCGCTCCTCATGCTGGTTCTTCTGATCATATTAATATAGATAATGTTTATATAGTATGTAAAAAGATATACTTTTTAATTGAAATTTTTATATCATTTTGGCTGAGCAGTTTGGGGTTAACTATTAAATTGATATGTTCATTGGTTTGATAAGTGGTTTGGTGGGTACTTGGGTAATTAGGAAATTTAAGAGACTCAATGGTGCTTTTCTTTCCCATAATGATAACATCAGTTACCAAGATTCGATTTGAGAAGATAGATTTTGATAATCACATAGGTGAGATGAGCGTATTTAATAAAACCCAACAAAACTGGGCAAAAGTCATATCAGGCAATGGCCAAAAAGGTGCACCCAAAGTCAAAAAACGCCCTGGAGGGGGACCAGGAGCCAATGCCGCCAAGAAACCCCAAACCAAAACATCGCCCAGGTTTGTGGAGTTTACAACAAAACAAAACCAATACATGGAGATACAGTACGCACAACTCCTATCAAAAGTGGAACACAGGCTCTGACTTTTCTTAGAGCTCAATTCCCTCAACTCTGTGGGAAAAGGTAGATGAGGCACAGGCCTCCCTCTTTTACCACGTGGTATACATTACTACCCACACCATCCACCATGGCTGGATTGATATGGGTTTTGAGACCAAAGAGGATGTAGACGCTGCAGCAAAAGTCTATATCAAAATAGCCCTCCCTGAGGGCAAACAAATTGTGTGCACTGCGCGCACCAGATGGAACAAAAAACACTTTGTTCATCTCTTTTGACTTGCTTCCCACCAACCTCCCCCATAAGCTAATTGAAGATGAACTCCAATTCAGCCTCCAAAGCTATGGAGAAATATAACAACTTGAACTACAGCGTTTCCCCTGATGCCAAATCTGTGCACAGGAAAGGCAATTGCTGTAATTGATCCAGTCCCTGATGTGGCCACAAATTTAACTAAAATCCCATGCACCGCGGTATTCCACCTCCCAGTTGGGGGAGTGTAAAAACCTTTCCGCGTCACACCAGAACGCGCACCCCCCATATGCAACCATTGCACTGCACTGGGGCACAAGGAGCATGCGTGCCCCATGAAGGAGGGCATCATGGCCCCAGACTTTTGTGACGACGCCATAGATGAAGATGAGGAGTCCTTTGGAAGAATGGTCGACGCCAACCATGCTTTCCTCTGGGGAGAGGAAAGACACTACGTCCGCATCAACCCAATCTCACCCAAAATATGCAAACAGGTACAGAAGGCCTGCAAGCGGGCAGCAGCCAAGGCCGCATCTCTTGTGACCTCCTCCATTGACCTGAACCAAATCCAGAGGGACAGAGAGGAAATTGGCTGAACCAGCCAATAAGAATCCAATTCCCAAGCTGGAGCAACCATGGAGGATGCAATCCAAACCAAAAAGTCAGATCAGACAACCCATACAGAAATTTTTTTTTTAAATTTAAAGTTAAATTTATTGCGGGGAAGGCCGACCATGGGATGGACACTTCTGAATATGACTCAGATGAGACAAAACTTAGTACCAGGGGAGGCACCCCGGAGAAGCGATGCTATCTCTTGTCACCAGCGGGAACGCCACTTATGGGAAGGGGAGGGAACATGTGTAGGGGACGTAGCCACTATTGAGCACGTGTGGAGGAAGGGGTCTGATTTGATGAACCAGACTGGGAACCAGGAGGAGACCAGCTGTTGGCGACGCGGTGGGAGACATCCAAACATCCATGCTTGAAAGTGATCCACCAAATGAGACCGGAATCTGTGGACAGCTTCAGGGAGGGTGGGGATGGATCCAGCGATGGCATCCAAGACAATCATGTGTGGATAGTCCACATGGCGATTGCAACCACCAGAGCATGGAGGGAGGGTGGGAGGGGGAGGCCATTGATGAAGCAAACATATCTCTTGACAGACTGAAGGGATGTGTTTGATCCTGGCCTAGCAGACGTTGGACTTCGCGCACCATATTCCTTTAGAGGTGGGGCACTTCTCCAGGCGGTGGAACAGCGTTCCATACTGGCCACACACGACACAGGATGAGTGTAAAGCATTAGAGCGCTCAGCTGTACGATACACCCGCCTCAGGCAGCGCACACATGGGAGCGGACTTGAGGCTGCAACAGAGGATGGTGTGCGTATTTCCAGATAGTCTTTTGGGTCTCAGTGGAATAAGGGATGTCCATAATGTCCAGGTAGTCCACCCTGGATAGGACTTGGGGTCAAATGGGGATCACGCCATCATGGATGGGTAGCCCCTGTACCTCTTGTGTGAACTGAGGAGAGGGGCGGCCTCTTCAGGTTGTATGTCCACTAATACAAATTCTCCACTCTGCGCTTCGCATGGAGAGTAGGATTTGTTTGTAGTGGGTTTTGGTCCCGTGAGGACCTGTGGCCGATGTGTGTGATGCGAGGTATTTCATCAGGGAGTGGGGGTTTGATGGATTGTTGAGGCCCAAGGCTCGGAGAAGTTGGAGCGGGCCGCGCGGGACCAGTGTTGGGATGGGAGTGTAGGAGCAGTGACGGCCGCGATCCAGGTGCCCAGGATCTTGGCGGCATGGGCTTTGAAGTCAAGTAGGCCCAAGCCACCATGATGATGAGGGCCAAATATATGACCTCTAGCCGTACTGGTGGAGGGCGGCCCTGACCAAAGCCAACCTTGTAGCAAAGCATACAGGGATTTGAAGAAGCTTGGGGAGAAGGGGATGGCATGGGCTCCGAACCAGACTTTGGATAGGAGCATAGAGTTGGCAAGAACGACCCTGCCAGTGAGGGTAGTAGGGTGGGCTCTGAGAGAGGCGATTCTCTTTGTCACGTTGTCCAGTATATGGCACTCCATTACTGCTGACGCGTATCCACCTGCCTCCATCCACACGCCCAGATGGCGCACCAGTCCTATGGTAGGACGTGGCACAAAGGGGAGCACCAGTGGAGCGGTGTGTGTTGAGTTAGTAAGGCGTGGACGTGGGCGAGCAGATGGGCTGGGTAGGGAACTACTTGCTGGGGCCCAGCAGTTCTGAAACTGACCAAGGAGGATGATTTCGGTTTTGGAGGCGTTCAGTGCCGCATTGCTTACCCGGGAATATTTTTGGATGAGGGCTTTAAGCGCGCGTGCATCTTTGTTATTAGACACCCCCACCACGCAATCATCTGCAAATGCCATCATCTTGATTGGGGTTTGGCCTGGCACATGGACCCCAGTGAGTTGGGCATTCACATTTCGCAGTAGTGGGTCAAGGCTGAAGTTGTATAAGAGTGGGCTGAGGGGGTCCCCTTGTCGCAAGCCCCTTTGAGGGCGGACTACTTCCATTAGGAAGCCAGGGCCACGCACTGCCATTGTTGCAGATTCCATGAGCAGCATCACCCAGTTAATGAAGCGGGGAGGTAGGCGGAATTGTTGGAGGCAGGCCCTAAGGTATTCCCAGTTTACTCTATCATAGGCCTTTTGTTGGTCCAAGAATACAAGTGCCCCAGAGGCTGTGGACTGACACACATTAGCCACAGAGTGCACGTTATCCCAAATCGACCTTCTGGGGATGAAACCAAATTGTTCTGGGGAGATGGTGGCAGATGCTACAGTCCCTAAACAGTTAGCCATGATTTTGGTTAAAATTTTAGTGTCTGTGTTTGTTAGAGAAATGGGGCGCCAGTTGGCTAAGTCTAGCTTATCCCCTTTCTTGAAGAGTGTGACCGTAAAGGCCTCATGTCCTCCTGGTAGGAGGTGCGTTTCCAACAGGCTTTGGCTAAGTAAGGCGAGCAGCAATGGGGATATATAATTGAAAATATTTTTTGTAGAACTCATATGGGATGCCATCTGGGCCTGGGCATTTTCAGTTTGGCGCACCGCGAATGGTAGTCCATAATTCATTCGGAGTAATTAAATTCATTATTTCTGGGTATTGGAAAATGATGCAGATGTGGGCTCAATTGAGAAATTCTGCCACTTTGGCCAGCTGAATTGGATCAGCTCGGTACAACTTGGAGTAATATTTTTACGTTTCAATTGCCACTTCAGCCAGTGTATCCGCAATGGAATTATCCAATCTTCGCACCTGTGTGCAGGCCACGCTCTGGTGTGGTGAAAATTTTTTTTGAAGAAGTATGCGGTGCACTTGTCGCCTTTAGTGATGCGTGTGGCCCTGTATTGGACACAAACCCGATGTTTGTGTTGCCTTTCAAGTGCGTTGAGGTGGGCGGCTGCCTCCGCCCACTTCTGGCCCCATGCAGGGCTATATCCTGAGGCTGGAATGTTGGACTCCAAGTGGGCCAATTCCGCCAGTGTGCGCAATATAACTGCCAATGTGGCTCGTGAGCATCTGGATGAGAAATGGCGATAGTGGCGGATGGTGTCTTCTTTGAAAGTTGCCCATGTGGAAATGGGGTCCGCACAAAACAGTGCAACAAATGATTTTGCCAAAGTTGTCTCTTCCACCCACGTGGAAAATCCTGGCGACGCGAGCTCTGGGGGGCGGATTTTGCACCAATGTGGGGCCTTTGCAACTGTGATAGGTAAGTGGTATGTTATTGAGACCAGTTGGTGGTCAGAGAATTCCATTTTTGTTGTTTTAAAGTGGGAGATATGGGGTTGGAATTTTGCTGACGCTAGAATAAGGTTGATGCGGGTCATGGACCTTAATTGGCCATTGTAGACGTGGGGACGCATCATGTTTTTGAGCAGTGGGGCATGTCGTGGCAGCGCATCCATTAACCCAAGGGTGGCTTTTAGAATGCGTAGTTCTACGTGACCCTGTGGGGTGTGGGGTGAGGGCAGCCACCGGTCCATTGGTGAGGTTAGCCAACAGTTCATGTTGCCAATTAGGAAAGAATTGGGGGGTAGCGGGAGGGATTTGACCAACAAGAAAAATTCCCAACGCTCATGTGTACCATTTGGGGCGTAAATGTTGACGATTTTGTGTGCAACATTGGCCCATGAGAAGGTGACAATGAGCACTTGGCGATTTAGGAATGTTTCTGAAGATGTAAATTTGAAAAAATTGTTTTTCCAAATTAGCACCCCACAGTGCTTCGACCAAAAGGATAGTGATGGTAGGAGCATTGTTTTCCAAGCTTCCTCAGAACCTCGTGGACAGTGGGACTCCTGGATGGCCAGGATATCCACGGGTAAATTGTTTTGTAAAAAACTCAGTTTCCTAGCCTGGGATGGGGAGGCCTTGAGTCCGGTGATATTCAGCATCCCTAGAGTGAAGGTTTCCCCCTTCACACCTTAGGTGTGAGGGTAGGCCCCGGCCCACCAGCCTCTTCCAGGTCCCCACGGGCTTTCACAGCAGCGTGGGTATTAGCAGCAACTCTATTGGGGTTTTTGTTAATTTTTGTGGAAAGAGTCGCATTGGCTTTGGCCTTCGCTTTTTGTTTTCCCGATGTTGGACAAATTTTTTACGATGCGGATAAGCTTGGTGCACTGTCAAGTGGGGCAAAAAAAATTTTTCGGTTGGGATAGGTCCCAAGTCAGTTTTGACCGGGGCTTGGGTGCAGCGATTGGGTGAGATTGAATCTCCCATCGGATCCTCAGATTGAGTGGCCCATTCAGCATGGGCCTCCCAATCTGATTGGGTGATGGATTCCTGAGTTGCTTCCGCCATGAAGGTCTCCATGTCCTCCTGGCGTTGTGAGTGTGGGATGGTGGTGGTGGCCTTGGCCGCTTCCTTGGCCGCTTCCTTGGTCCTATGGGCCTGCTTGGCCTTCTTCTGCTCCTGCGGGGAGATGGGCTTTACCAATAGGTAGCAGCCTTGTGCTCCCCACGGGAAAGCCTCCTTGGTGCTTGCAGTTGGTTCATAGTGCGCCTCTCCGCTGGCCATGGCCACTGAGGGGTGCTCTTGGAATGTGACGCCCTCTTTGATGGGGCATGCATGCACCTTATGGCTGAACGCATCACAGTGGGTGCAAATGGGGGGCACGCTGTCCACGGTTACCCAGAATGAGTGGGTGGTGTGCCCTGCAATGTCAATAAAGGTGGAGTGCGGGATCTGGGTTAGGTCCTTTGCAGTCTCCTCGGTTGGGGTCAGAACTGCGATGGCTTTGCCAGTGCACAGGTGTGGCATCAGCGTGAAACGTTGCATTTTGAAAGATTGTATTTCGCCATATATGGCGAGACCATCTTTCAGGTGTTGCTCCAAAATGTCATGTTTTACCGTAGTAGGCATTAAGTCAAATGTGAGGAAAATTTGGTTTGATTTTGTCCATCTGGTGCATTTAGTTTTGATGACCCGTTGCCCTTCGGGGAGGTCAACTACTAAGCGCACCACTGCAGCCTCATCTGCTGCTATTTTGCTTTTGAAACCTAGGTCCAGCCAACTGCATGACATGGAGTGAGGTGCAATGTATACCCCGGTCGGGAAAATTTTGTGTACATCTTCACAAAATTTTTCCCATAGGGCCAATTTTTGGATGTCCAGATACACACAGACTCCGAATTCCACCGATGAAAGTGGCTGGGAATGTGGCGTGTTGATGTACTGGTTGCATCATGCTTGCCACATGAGTATCTCTGGGGAAATTGTGACCGCCGGTTTTTTTAGATTTTTTTCTATTCCGCCAGATTCTCCAGGGCGTTTTTGAACATTAGAGGCCGCGGGCCTTCCGCCTGCTCCTCTTGCCTTGCTTGCCCAACTGCTCCCAGACATGGGCGCAGACTAATCCCTCTCTATGAGATTATCAAACTAGATTTAGTCTTGAATTGAATGGGTTGCAAAAGTGTTTGCAACGAGAAAGAAAAGTTTTTTTTCCATACAGAAAATTTTTTTAAGCTGAAAGAATCACCACATGATTCCAATCAAATAAACTTACCAGGAAATTATGAATCCACTATGAATGAGCCTACAGGGCCCAGAGCACCAAAATCAAATCCCAAAACATTGGGAGCCAATAAGAGCACCAACTTGACTTAACCAAAATCACGTGCAGAAAAGCCTAATATAATCCCCAAATCTAACAATATCCACACAAAATCATCACAAGATAAGGAGTTGGAAGCCTTGAAGTGGACTGGCTAATCACATGGAGCAAGTCCAAGGCAATGAGCGGGGGACTAGGGCTGGAAGGCCCACCCAACTGCTTCTGAGGCGCCGCAGGCACCTCAGTGTCAATAGGGATGCTAAACATCGCAGGAGCCAGGGCTCAAGCGTCCCAAGCCAAAAAAACTGGACTTCCTGCGCAAACCCCAGTAGACATCATGGCCATCCAAGAGACCCACTGTCTACAGGGGGAAGAGGGATCCTGGGCGGCCAGGGTCTCACCATCCCAGTCAATATGGACGTCCCACTTTGGGGTGGTTGTCCATAATAATAAAAAATTAAAAAATCCTTGAATCCTCATCACACTTAGATGGCTGCATCCTAATTGCAAGGATCACAAACCAAGAGGCCACACTATTGATAGCCTGTATATATGCACTGTGAACTGCATCCAAGCAGAAACAATTCCTCAAATCCATCCCAACGCTCAACCTCCCACCAGACACTATCATGTTGGGCGACTTCAACTGTTGGGATAATCCCACTATGGACCAATGGCCCAACCCCAGGGGATACCCACCAGGGCACTCTGAGTTCTGTGCGATGAAGGCATCCCTTGGCATGTAGGACACCCTCCCCCTGGGGCTCCACTCCTTCCCCACATGACCTGCCCCAACATATGCAAGGGTATGCTCATCTCGATGAGCTGCATTGACCACATTCTCACACCAAAATCCTGTTGCTCATTCATTACTAATTTCACCACAAAAAGATTAATTTTTCTGACCATCGTCTAGTTCTGGTGCAGTTCATGCCAACCAGGACTCAAGCGTGGATGACGCCCTGGAGGAAGCTATACCCAGAGAATATAAAACTCCCTGAAATTTCTGAATGGTAGAGCATGAAGCCTCAGGCCCAAAATTCACTACCCCATTCACTTTGGATCCCATTGAATCTTAGGAAAAATTCAAGACTGAACTAATAAACAAGAGCCACCATATTGCTTCATGCATGTGGGATCCACCGATGGATGCCACAAATAATTTATTAAAGTGAGAAATTTACTCTTTTTAATAAAAGTATAAAAAAATGCTTTGTTAAAGTTTTTATGTTTTTTATTGTTTTAAGCGGGGCAAAACCAAGAAAAGGTCCTTTTCTCAATACTAGTATTCCCTATTTAAAGTAGTACAAATTTTGAGACCATGGGTATTCGAGGCAAAAGCATGTAAAGCTGAGTCTTCCAAATTAGGGAATATAGGTTTTCTGCCTATCAGATTGAAGATAAAACATTTTTGAGGGAAAACTGACCCATGTGGTGATGATTTGATATATTGTATCCAATCAACAGCGAGTAAAATCTTCTCACCTTGGCGGTGGTCAGACTCATGTGAAAATGATTGGTTAATATTTACCCTATCATCATCAAGTAAAATCTTTGCACCTCAGAGGTGGTCAGATTTGTGTGGTAATGATTGGTTAATTTGCACCCTATCATCGTCAAGTAAAATCTTTGCACCTTGGAGGTGGTCAGATTCGTGTGGTAACAAACACCTCAAATTTGGCTGAGAAATCAGAGAATTCCTATTATCAGTTCTTACCTTATTACGCCAATTTTGGTTATAATCCTTATTTTTCCGATAGTCAGGATTCCACTGAGAATCCACCAAGGTCTTTTCGCCATTGGTACTCATATTGTTTTAAATTTTAAATTTATTGTGGGGAAGGCTGACCATGGGACAGACACTTCCAAATATGACTCAGAAGAGACAAACTTAGTACCAGGGGAGGCACTCACAGAGAAGCGATGCTATCTCTTGTTGCCAGCGGGAACGCCACTTATGGGGAGGGGGAGGGAACGTGTGAAGGGGCCGTAGCCACTATTGAGCACGTGTGGAGGAAGGGGTCTGATTTGATGAACCAGACTGGGAACCAGGAGGAGACCAGCTGTCAGCAACGTGGTGGGAGATATCCAAACATCCACACTTGAAAGTGGTCCACCAAATGAGACTGGAATCTGTGGACAGCTTCTGGGAGGGTGGAGGTGGAGCCTGCGATGGCATCTAAAACAATCGTGTGGATGGTCCACATGGCGATTGCAACCACCAAAGCATGGAGGGAGGGTGGAAGGGAGGAGGCCATTGATAGAGCAAACATATCTCTTGACAGACTGAAGGGATGCGTTTGATCCTGGCCCAGCAGACGTTGAACTTCGCGCCATATCACTTTAGAGGTGGGGCACTTCTCCAGGCGGTGGAACAGCGTTCCATACTGGCCACACATGACATAGGATGAGTGTAAAGCATTAGAGTGCTCAGCTGTATGATACACCCACCTAAGGCAGCGCCACACATGGGAGCGGACTTGAGGCTGCAGCAGAGGATGATGTACGTATTTCCAGATAGTTTTTTGGGTCTCAATGGAGTAATGGATGTCCATCATGTCCAGATAGTCCACCCTGGATAGGACATGGGGCCGAATGGGGATCACGCCATCATGGATAGGTAGTCCCTGTACCTCTTATGTGAACTGAGGAGAGGGGCGGCCTCTTTGGGTTGTATATCTGTTAATACAAATTATCCACTCAGCGCTCCACATGGAGAGTAGGATTCGTTTGTAGTGGGTTTTAGTCCCGTGAGGACCTGTGGCCGATGGGTGTGAAGCGAGGTGTTTCATCAGGGAGTGGGGGTTCGATAGATTGTTGAGGCCCAAGGCGCAGGAGAAGTTGGAGCGGGCTGCGCGGGACCAGTGTTGGGAGGGGAGTGTAGGGGTGGTGATGGCCGCAATCCAGGTACCCAGGATCTTGACAGCATGAGCTTTGAAGTCAAGCAGGCCCATGCCACCATGATGGAGAGGGCCAAACATGTCCTCTAGCCGAACTGGTGGAGGGCGGACTGACCAAAGCCATCCTTGCAGCAAGGCATACAAGGATTTGAAGAAGCTTGGGGAGAAGGGGATGGCGTGGGCTCAGAACCAGACTTTGGATAGGAGCATAGAGTTGGCTAAAACAACCCTGCCAGTAAGGGAAGTAGGGTGGGCTCTGAGAGAGGCGATTCGCTTCATCACGTTGTCCAGAATATGGCATTCCATTACTGCTGACGCGTATCCGCCTGCCTCCATCCACACGCCCAGATGGCGTACCAGTCCTATGGTAGGATGTGGCACGAAGGGGAGCACCAGTGGAGCGGTGTGTGTTGGGTTAGTAGGGCGTGGATGTGGGCGAGCAGATTGGCCAGGTTGGAAACTAATTGCTGGGGTCCAGCAGTTCTGAAACTGACCAAGGAGGATGATTTCAGTTTTGGAAGCGTTCAGTGCTGTGTTGCTTACCTGGGAATATTCCTGGATGAGAGCTTCAAGAGCGCGTGCATCTTGATTATTGGACACCCCAACCACACAATCATCTGCGAATGCCAATATCTTGACTGGGGCTTGGCCTGGCACATGGACCCCGGTGAGTTGGGCATTCACATTTCGCAGTAGTGGGTCAAGGCTGAAGTTGTATAAGAGTGGGCTGAGGGGGTCCCCTTGTCGCAAGCCCCTTTGAGGGCGGACTACTTCCATTAGGAAGCCAGGGCCACGCACTGCCATTGTTGCAGATTCCGTGAGCAGCATCACCCAGTTGATGAAGCGAGGGGGTAGGCGGAATTGATGGAGGCAGGCCCTGAGGTATTCCCAGTTTACTCTATCATAGGCCTTCTGTTGGTCCAAGAATACAAGTGCCCCAGAGGCTGTGGACTGACATACATTAGCCACAGAGTGCACGTTATCCCAAATCGACCTTCTGGGGATAAAACCAGATTGTTCTGGGGAGATGGTGGCAGATGCTACAGTCCCTAATCGGTTAGCCATAATTTTTGTAAATATTTAGTGTCTGTGTTTGTTAGAGAAATGGGGCGCCAGTTGGCTAAGTCTAGCTTATCCCCTTTCTTGAAGAGTGTGACAGTAAATGCCTCATGTCCTCCTGGTAGGAGGTGCGTTTCCAACAGGCTTTGGTTAAGTGAGGCGAGCAGCAATGGGGATATATAATTGAAAATATTTTTGTAGAACTCATATGGGATGCCATCTGGGCCTGGGCATTTTCAGTTTGGCACACCACAAATGGCTGTCCATAATTTGTTCGGAGTAATTAAATTCATTATTTCTGGGTATTGGAAAATGATGCAGATGTGGGCTCAATTGAGAAATTCTGCCACTTTGGCCAGCTGAATTGGATCAGCTCGGTACAACTTGGAGTAATATTTTTACGTTTCAATTGCCACTTCAGCCAGTGTATCCACAATGGAATTATCCGATCTTCGCACCTGTGTACAGGCCACACTCTAGCATGGTGTAAAAATTTTTAAATAAATGTGCGGTGCACTTGCCACCTCTTGTAATGCGTGTGGCCCTGTATTGAACACAAACC
>JAKSZP010003063.1:0-79039 GCA_022478985.1 Massospora cicadina | reverse complement strand
TTTACTGGAAGTGCCAACAGAACCTGACTTAACTGCAAGGCAAACGAATCCTCCTCACCCGCTGCCTTTGTCAAACGTCCCTGAAACTGAACCCGGCTAAACGTCTGGTGGATCAGTTCCAAGTCTTCCAATTTCAAAACCGTGGGAATTCTTCCTTTGTCCTTCCCAGGCCCTACCACTTTCCCACCATTCTGGGACACACACTCCAAAACCCGGTATAATTCATGAAGCAAAAAGGCGGTGGAGAATATCACCATCAAGAGTGTTGCAGTATGGTTATACCACTTTGGAAACACAACTTCTTCTGGCACCTCTTTTGCTTGCCACCACAACGACAGGAAAGTAAATGAGTTCTGTTTAATGTAACGCACTGGCTCCTTCCAATGAGCCACGAATGAGTTGGGCAACAGGATCCATGTTACAGACCATAGGGCTGACAGGGCTCCTGATACTACTCTCCTTGTGCGCGCGCTACAAGATTGGACAAGCACCCCTGGAAGACAGTTGCAAATATACTTAACAGCAACATGCCTTGACTCCAAGACAAGGTATAAAGGGAGGCAATAGCTCTCCCAAGCTCACTCTCAAAGTCCAATTCTTGTTGATTCAAGCCAAACATGGCTGCAGTTAGGCAATATTTAAGAATAAAAACAAAGTATAAATATATGAATTTTAAGTTCTTTTATTTAATATTGGCCAGGTCGATAGTAAACAGAACTGAGAAGCCTCCAGCTCCCAGTTCCTTCCCTATATACACATGCTACAAGCTAATATAAAATATAACACAAGCTTATGGTGCTAATCTGACTAATGCTTGGTGTAAACCTTACAGCAGGATCGCGGAATCCTCACTCAATGGTTCTGTGCCAGTTCCGATTCTCAACAGTTCCGCACCAGTTCCATTTCGAATTCCAAACAAACCGCGAAACTTCCAAGCACCTGTTCCATTCCATTCTTGATTTGAATCCAAATCGAATCTCGAAACTCCCCATTTTACCTGATTCTCGTTTTTCCTCGACTTGGACGCCCATCTGGCTCCTTGGCCTACTCCAAGCTCCTGCCCCTTAGGCGTCCCTGCCAGGACCAACTCCCCCTCCTCCTCCATACATCCAGACACAGCCTGCCCTGTCTTACCAAAGATCAGGGCAATGTGATGCTGAGGATAAACCTCAACCATCACAGAGTCCATGTGGTCGAAAACCAGAAAAATACTTGATCTTGATGCACTTACTGTAATGGTTCCAGACACAGCTCCAAGACCTTCTGTAAATGACTTTTCAAAGAGGTGGGAAAATGGCTGTCATCATGAAGAATGAGGCTCTTCATGCTGATATCACTACCCAGCCTCAAGAAACCTATATGTCCTTAAATGACACAGGAGCTACATCATCTGGAGAAAAAGTTTCAGTATCTAATGATAATAAAGAAATTGATACTGCTTACTCCTCTTCTGATGATACTCCCATGTTTCTCACTCTGCTGCCCCAGTTTGGAAGTCTGGTTACCCGGGTCACAGTTTGAATTCATAAAATACCAGTTCTTGCTATAGTCAACAATGGCTCCCCCATGAATTTCATATCCTCCAAGTTGATGAAGCGCATCAAGATCGCTCCTGATATGCTGCACTATATGGAGTATGGCACGGCTGGCCCCCAGTGCACCTGATCTATAGTGGTTTATTCTCTCTACTGATACAATTTGGGAAGCTCACTGTAGACACACCCGCTGTCGCTCTAGATAACCCTAGCTATGACCTGCTCCTTTTTTAGTACTAGATGGTCCCATCTATGACCTGCTCCTTGGGACTCAATTTCTTCGAGATTATTTGGCAGTGCTCCATTACAATGGCAGTTTTCTATCCTTACTTAGGCATCATATCCCGCTTATCTTTGAGACCCCCTGAAATTCTAAAACTGAGGTCAAAGCCCAGGATTGTCTGCTGGAGAGTGAAAGCCAAAATCAATCGGCTCAAATATCACATTAGGGTTCCTGAGTCTGACTGCCCCCTCCTGCTGTTGATGGGCAAGAAGACATGCCAATCTACTTACTCAAGGCAACTACAATACCCCAAAGTCTCAGGTCATCGCTGACACCTGGGTCCATGTTAACATCCCCTTGGGGTACCTGTTAGAAGTCTGAGGCTCAGACAACCTGTCCCCAAAGGAGGTGCTAACATGTCTGGGGATCCTGGATCCAGCTTTTGCCAGATCAATATCAGTTCTGTTGTACAACCTTACTGATAAACCCAAAATATTAGGTCCAAACAGTCCTGTCGCCTATGTCCGCCTACTACCAGTTGAAGCTATTTCAAATATCCAAAATTTTGGGGACTTGAGAGACTTTGGCTTGGAAGCTCCACCCTGATTAGTCTAATTAATACTAATATCAAAAAGACCCTCAGAAGACCAACATCATAAGGTTCTAGAGTTGTTGGAAGAATATTCAGACCTATTTTTAACCTCAACCTATAGCTTAGGAAGATTGAGCGGAGTCCTAAATCATGTAGAAACTGGTGATGCTCCTCCCATCTGGTCCCAACCTTACTGAAAGATTAAGGTTGAAGAGGCCCAGATGACCGTTGAACTCAAACAACTACCTGACGCTGGACTCCTGGTGCCATAGTGCAGCCCTTGGGCCTCTCCTTATGCTGGTTCAGAATAAAGATGGCAGCCACTAAGTGGTGATGGATTATTGATGACTCAACTCCATCACCAAAAAGGACAGTTATTCTCTTCCTTAAATTGAAGATTCCCTCCATCTACTCGCCAGATCCCAATACTTTTCCACCATGGACCTTGCTAGCGAATATTGGCAGGTTGAGCTTGCTTTGAGGACTGAGCTAAGTGTGCGCTCATAGCCAATGAAGGACTATTTGAGCCCATAAGGATGCCCCAAGGCCTTTATAACGCCCCGGCCAATTTCCAACGTGCCATGGATGGGATCCTTGGGGAATTGAAGCTTTCTTGCGTCCTTGTCTACCTAGATGACATTACCGTTTTTTCACAAACCTTAAATGGCACATCGAGCATTTATGGGAGGTCTTCAATCATCTACAAAAAGCGTTCATAAAGCTAAAACCCTCGAAGTGCTCCTTCTTTCAGTCTTAATTAGAATTCCTGTGACACAAGGTTTCCAAAGACAGCATCCAGCCTATACTGGACAAGGTCACTGCCATAGAAAAGATAAAACGCCGCCAAAGCTTAAGGGATTTTCAGGTATTCCTAGGCATGGTAATCTATTATCATCAGTTTATCCCCCGGTTTTCTGAACTTGCTGAGCTGCTGTTCTACCTCCTGCAGAAAAATTTGACATTCATGTGGCGGCCTGAGCAAGAACAGGCTTATAATGCCTTGAGAACCACTATATGAACTAAACCCATTCTAGTCCATCCGCGCTTTGACCAACCTTTCTTGCTGTTTACAGATGCAAGTGATGTTGCCGTTGGGGCTATCCTAGCCCAGCATGATGAGAACCAAGTCAATCATCATGTGGCCTATTTTAGTAAGACGCTAAGTAAAGCTGAACGGAACTACAGCATTACCAAGAGGGAGTGCCTGGCTGCCTTGCTAGCCATCAAATATTTCCAGCCTTATCTCTATGGTACTCACTTTACTATCATTACAGACCACTCCTCGCTCTGGTGGCTCCAGCAAATGAAGGACCCAGATGATCAATCAGCCAGTTGGGCTTTATGACTGCAGAACTAAGATTTCACCATTGTCCATTGTGCTGATGAGATTCACCAAAATGCTGATGGCCTCTCCAGGATGCCGGTGCTAGTGGCGTTGACCCCTGAGGAGGACCAGCTGTATGCTCTGATAGGCCGACCTGAGCAGTGGAAGTTGGAAACCCCAGAGGTCCAAGCTGAACTCTGAAGGATGACTTGAGAAACATAAATTAAGGATGGGCTTTATAAGAAGATCAATAAGAAGTGGCTCCCTTACATCCGCCCCTCCTCCAGAATCAATGTTATTTTAGAAAGCCATCTACCATGTGACATGAGGCCATCAAAAGGCTCACAAATGGCTGAAGTCATGATGCCACTGTGACTGAATGGTAGAAACTATCCAAGAGGTCCTGGAGGCGTGCATGACTTGCAATTACAAGACTGAGCTAACCCTCAATTATAACATTTGGTTGTTGCCCTGACTGGGCCCTTCAATGTAGTAAGCATTGATGTGGTGGGATCTCTTCCCATTGGGTTGCACGGCCATAAGTATATTATCCTAGCCATGGACCACTTAACCAAGTGGGTCAAAGCGATTTTGGTCCCAGCTGCCAATGCCAAAGCCACATCCTTCTTCCTCATTTAATCCATTTTCACCCAGCATGGGCGCCCCCAAACCTTACTTTTGGACAATGGATTGAACTTCAACACAAATGTAGTACAAGAACTTACCTTGCTATTTGGCTTTACTCAGAGTTTTGCCGCACCTTACCACCCCTCCACTAATGGGGTGGTTGAACGTGCCAATGCTCTCTATTTACATTCTATGAAAATTAGCTTCCTTGGACCCTGCTTGTTGGAACCATTACCTACCCAGCGCCTTGCTTGCCTACAGAGTAAGCTACCACTGAGTCATCAAGATGTCCCCATTTGAAGCCCTATATGGATGGGCACCTTGGCTACCAAGTAGTGTCCAGCCAATGCTCGAGACCTCTGCACCTGAGAACTCCAAATTAACAATGAGGGCCTTAGCTGATAAAATGTCCAGCTTCAAGCCCAAGCCACTCAAGGCATTATCACCTCCACTGAAAGAAAGTCATCCCGATCTAATCTCAGATGACCCTCCTTACCAAATTTTTAATTAGGTGACCTCATTTTCTTTTATCACCATCTCCCTTGAGGCTGACAAAATAAGCTAGATGTACTTTGGTCTGGATCCTATAAAGTCATTCATAGGGTGAAGTCCAAGTACTCCATTACTGACGTCAACCAAGGGATTGTGGTCAATCGGGTGCATGGTCAGTTCCTTCAGCTGTATTCCCCCTCTGACAGGATCTTGAGGGGGGTGTTGTCAGAATTTGAGATAACAAACAAATCGAATTCCCCACTTCCATATTGGGCTGTACCAAATTTGTTTCCAAACCTACCCAAGGTGAATTGGCTTCAGGAACCCCCTCTCCAATTCCTGAGTCACGTGAGGCAGCGTTTCCACCAATTTGGTCAGGTGGGTGGCACAATTTATTGAGGATGCCCACGAGGTGGCCATTCCATAAGATCAGGAAAGATCCTGAATGGATGGGGCCCTGACAATCCCTGAGGCACTGAGTCCCAACTCACCCTATAAATATCGAAACCTTTTAAGGCTAATAAATTATTTTATATCTTAGCTAACTTTCTGCTTCCTTATCAATCTTTTTTCTGCAAACTAGCAGCTTTGAGCCACCTTCAGACCTCAGTGCCAGTCTAGAGAACTGTAGCGCTGACAGTGATCTCCTCCAGCTCCTCAAGAAAATTAAGTTGGCGCCAGACCTGGAATATCTAAGGAGTATGGAACTTCAGGTCCCAACAATACTCGTTCTATTGGGGCATAATCCTCTTTACCCCTCATATTTGAAAGCTCATCTTGTCAGCCCCATCTTTGACCTTAAATAAAAATACCTATGATATTCTCATTGGCACTCACCTCATGTTGGACTATGATGGGATCATTAACCTGAAACAGGGTTTCCTCTCCTTGCTCTACTATGAGGTTCCTCTCGTCCTATTAATAAAGAACCTAATAAAAAAGAATAGTCTTAATTAGTTGAGTACCCATCTTCTGCATTATCCCTGCATTATACCACATCTGGCCGGAATACAAAGAAGTTTCCTGAGTCAGTGGATGCATTAGACGACATCCCTTTATAAGCCTCAAAGGAGGTGTTAACTAAGTCTGGGAACAACGGGTGATTGACACCAAGATTACTTTAAAAATCCCCTGAAACTTCTTTTTCCACCTTTCAAACATAGATGGAGTTATCCTCTAGAGCCTCAGGTGTTGCCAGGGATACTGGACCCTGCCTACCAACTATTTACTAATATTCTCTTGGGGAATCTTAACCATAAAGACGTTGTTGTGAAAAAGCATCAGGAGATAGGAATAAGATCTTCTAATTCTCATTAAGGATATTAATTAAGTCCACTGCCTCAGGTCAACGCTAGAGATTGTCCTACCTAATGACACAATTTTATACTTTGCTTAACGTCCATATTTCAGATGAATTAGCCTTAGGCAAGTTGATAGAAATCCACTCCTTGTTGTTTACCTACAGTGATACTTTCTCTAAATCTGATACTTATCATGGGCACATGAAGGGCTGGAGACACGGAATTGATGTTGGCAATGTCAGTCCTATCTGGTCTAAGCCTTATCATAAATCAAAGGTTAAATAGCATCAAATGAGAAAGGAGCTCAAGAGTCTATTAGACGCTGGATTACTAGTACCCTCACAAAGCCCTTGGTCATCCCATCACTTGCTTATAAAAAAGAAAAAAGAATGTCATTGGATATTCATGGACTATTGCAAACTAAATAACCTCACAAAACAGAATAATTACATTATTCCATGATTAGATGACGCCCTGTCTCAACTCTCTGGTTTAAAAACTCTTCTCCGCTATGTACTTGACCGGAGGTATTAGCAAATAAACCTTTTCCTCAACACCAGTAGAAATATGCTCTCATTTGTAGCGAAGGCCTTTTTCAACGCACTCAGCTACCTCAGGGGTTGTGCAATGTTTCCGCAACTTTCCAGCGAGCAGTGGACCATATTTTGCAAGATCTCAAATTAATTTGTGTTATTGTATATCTTGATGGCATCACAGTCTTCCAAAACATTCATTGAACCTCTCGCCTACCTGAAAGAAGTATTTCAATGAATCTGGGAGTCTAACATCAAGTTGAAACCCTCAAAGTGCTTTTTTATAAAAGAGACTAGATTTTCTTGGACATTTTATTTTTATGAAGGAATTAAACCTTTACAAGATAATGTGGAAGCAATAAAAAATGCCTTCTCCTCAAAACCTACTAGATATCTAGGTGTTTATGGGTAAGATGGGGTCTTTACATCAGTTCATCTCCAAGTTTGCTCAGCTCAGTGAGCCCTTGTACGTCTCTTGGCAAAAAAAAGCTCCTTTCTATTGAGGTGCCTAACAAAAAGCTGCATTTGAAATGCTAAAACAGTTACTACAACAAAGGCATATACTAAATAACCTGGAATATGGCAAACCCTTCATTATAATCACTAACGCCTCATACTATGCCGTTGGATCCACCCTGGCTCAATTGGATGAGAACGGCGTGGACCATCCAGTTTCATACTTTGGTAAGATGCTATCTAAAGCTGTACACAACTATAGCGTTACAGAAAAAAGTACATTGCTGTCTTAATAGCTGTGAAACACTACCGCCCATTTGGTATGGAACTGCCTTCACTGTGGTCACCAATTACACCTCCTTTAAATGGTTGAAAATCGTTAAGGATCCCATGGGATGGTTGACACGTTGAGCCTTAAAGCTCCAACATTATGATATGAAAATTGAGCGCTGAGCTGGAATGCATCATATAAACTTTGATGGGTTGACTCATTTGCCTGTTATCCACTTAGATATTAGTGAAGCGGAGTAATACATGAGCTCCTTACAATCCCTGATTCTTGGGACAATGAGGATGAACTTGCTAAGAAAATATTGACATGACACTCCCACAACACTAAGGTGGAAAGTGGATGTTATATAAAAGGGTGGGACCAATTGGCTGCCCTATCTTTGACATTTGGAGTGCGTTTCAATAATCATAGAGGTTCACTTCACCCTGGGCCATGGTGGAGTGAAAAAAAAACTTATAAATGGTTTAAAGAATGTGTCACAATTCTGATATGACTGGATGCTAAGCCCTAAGTTGTTATGGTGGAATGTATGGAATCCACTGAGTTTGATATGAGTTATGGTAATTTGAGCGCCTTAAAATGAGGCGATATTGGGTTGTTGGGGAAATTGCCTCAAATTAGCTGCTTGGGAAAATAATGAATAAATAATTGGAGGAACCAATTAGATATGGCGAAGTGAATTACTAAGCCATGAAAGCGGTATCATTCAAAGACATTACAATACAAGCAAGATGAGATGATCAAGAAAAGAAGGCTGTTAATAGTTTAGAGCAGGAGAAACAGCGACAATCAGCTGTGTTTATTATAATAAATAAATAAGTATAGTGAGGGCAAGTGTTTCATATTATTAATAAAATTTTATTTCTGTTGTTTCAAGGGCAACGATCCTCATATTGTTGCCCTATTGCTCAGTAGGTCAAACCCTGCGCAATATTGATTATGGCGTATCTCAACAAAAACGCCAATTTTATAACAGTGGTGCTCACTACAGGGGACACATTGATCAATCACATAGACTGATAAGCGTTCCTCAGTTTCTAGTCATGTTGTATCTGGCTTGCTTTACTAAGAAATCATATTAACACACTGCAACGGTTGAATATAAAGAACTCAAGTTTGCCCTAGATGCTGTGCTTAAATGGAAAAAGGAGTTTCTGCAAGAATGTTGTATTAACAAGCTGCCTCCATTTGACCGTGATGGAAGCATCCATGGATTATTTGAACAATTTGAGTTTGCAGTAGAAGGAGCTTCAGATTGGCGTAAAGCCAAATTACAAATGTCCACTTTGGATGTTGGAAGTGCCAACCAAGTTACTTGCTATCTTCCCAACAGTTCTGTTACCTATCAACAGGTGAAGGATACTGTGCTGTTGTTGTTTGGAGGAACTTCATAAATGGCAAAATGGAAGGCTGAGTTTTTTACCATTGGGTTTCAATATAATGAGACCCTCACTGCGTTTGCTGATCAATTCTCAGCAGAAGCCTATGTGTTAGTTGGAGCAGGAGTTTTAACTGAATGTAACATAATCATAGCGTTGACCTCTGCTGTGAAACCATACCGAGAGCTGTTTAGTGTATTGGCTCCATATTTAAAGGTTGACATACCTTTGCTTAAACTTGTTCAAATCTACGCCAGTTATCCGCTACCTTCCCTCCACCCAGTATAGAGCAGAACCCTATCGCCTCTGCTGTTAGCCTTGTTTATTTGGAGGAATCATCCCTCTTTGTTCAGCGCCCAGTTGGCATTCCCTGGCCTTATTATCATCACAAGCCTCATTTTCAACCTTCTTGGCAACAGCATTTCACCTACCGGGATAGGCCTGGTTACACTGTTCAATACTAGTCCACCTTTTTGGTGGCCCATTTTACAACACTCAAGGATGCAGGTCTCATAGGGTTGATTGCTTTTCGTGTGGTATCCCTGGGCACCTGGCTAGGAGCTGTTGTAATCTTTGGGTTCAGTACCTACTGTGGGAGCAGTATAATCAGGGAAAAGTCAGAGCGGAGTAGAGATGGGACTCTTTACCTCCACTATTCTGACTCAAAACGTCCCACCTGAACCTATTCCTGCACAGCTAGCGGATGTTTCCTGGTATGATGACGCTTTTCTATACAAGCAGCCAGTTTGAGGGATAAATTTGCTGACACAAACGCAATTCATGTACATGGCAGAAGCAGGCTCCCAGGAGCACCAAAAACCGTATAAATGCCAATTGTTTGATTACCTTCCTACTGATGAACCAGATCCATTAGCTGATGCGCTCTTTTTAAAAGGGGTAAACGCGGCCCTCCCTGTGGACGCTATTGTTAAAGAATACCCTAAAGCGGGGAAGGGTATTATGAGCTTCCTTGAAAAAAGAGATCAGTTTAATATCCATGTTTTAAAATAATCAGATGCATCTTACTCTGAGTGTACTTACTGTGACACTGTTGTAGCATAAACCCAAATTTGCGCAATAATCGATACAGGTGCCCCAATCAACATAGTGTCCTCAAAATTGGTGTCAAAGTTAGCATTAAAGCCTGATGTAGAGCATCATATGGTGTATGGGACCGCAGGCTCAGAAAGCACAGTCTTTGAAGGAGCATACAGTGCACTACCTTTGTGGTTTGGGTTGATTGTCATTTTAGCCCCAGCTATAGTGTTATCAAACAATAAATATGACCTGTTAATTGGTACCGCTTTTATGTGTCACTTTGGAGATGTTGTTGATATGACAGCAGAGACATTTGAAATTCTGGGGCAGCGGATCCCAATCTACTTCACTTCCAGCGGAATGCCAAGGGATCCTGTACACATGAGTCACATTAATCTTGCATATGGTGATGGGGTGGTTTTGGTTCACTATCATTGATTAAAAACCAAAGCCCAGGCCCTTCCTCACCAAATTTATGAATATCAAGGGCTACCACTTAGAGCCGCTGGCTCTAAATTATTCCCTCTAGACACCAAGCAATCATAAGCACTGAGTTAGAGGTGGAAGTGCCTGCTGGGCTATATGGGGAGGTCATTGGGCCTATCAACAATCATGGCTTGAGCCCCACATGGCCCTGGCATTATACTCTTGGGGCATGGGGAGATCAAGGTCTTGGTAGCAAATCTTTAGGATAAACCAATGCAAATTCACTGACACCAAGTAGTTTCATTCCTCCATTTCATTCCAGTTGAGGAGGTCCTCAGGATTCATGAGTTTGGTTCACTGTATAAATTTGGTCTGCCCATCAAAACACAGCCTGACGTAATGGCAGTTGTACCATGTGAAAATTTAATGGGGTTAACATAATATCAAAAGGATCGAGTGGAAGCCTTATTTCAAAAATACAAAGAGATCTTTGCTGTCAATGATCATGATTTGGGGTGCGCTTGAGGAGTGATCCATCAAGTGGACACTGTGGATCATCCCCCCATCAGATCTTAGCCAATCTGCCAATATAGAGCAGTGGAAGAAGTTGTCACAGTAGAAATCAATAAACTGTTGGAGCAAGGAATGCTTGAACCATTGAAGAGCCCATGAGATTCCCCTGTCCTAATTGTCAAAAAGAAGGATGGTACTAACCAGGTAGTAATTGACTACCGCAAGCTCAACAGAATTACAAAAAAGGACTCATACCCTTTGCCACGGATTGATGATATGTTGGACCAGTTGGGGGAGCTTGTTACTTCTCCACAATGGATTTAATATCCAGCTATTGGCAGATTGAGTTACCTGCGGTGGAACAAGAAAATTGCACCATTATCACGTCAAAAGGGCTTTTTCAACCAACATATATGCCCCAAGGGCTGTGTAATGCCCCAGCTACTTTCCAACAGGCAATGGACATTATCTTTGGCAACTTGAAGCTTTCATGAGTTCTTGTATACCTTGACAACATTAACGTTTTCTCCCGCACGCTTTCTGAGCACCTTAGCCATTTGGAAGAGGTATTCCGCCAGTTGGATGAGGCCAACATCAAAATTAAGCCCCAGAAATGCCACTCTTTCAAGGATCAGCTATAGTACCTCAGGTTTGTAGTTGATGCAACAGGGCTGAGGCTCCAACCAGCTAAGGTGGAGGCCATTTGGAAGATGACTACACAAAGCAATAAATTAGATATACAAGTATTTTTAGGGATGGATGGCTACTATCACCATTTCATACCTAACTTTAGTTGTATTGGAGGTCCGCTGTTTGAGTTATTAAAAAAGGATGCCACGTTTGAATGGATGGAACACTGTCAACTCTCCTTTGATACTCTTCAAACAGCGTTGATTGAGGCGCCAGTGCTACGTTACCCAAATTTTGAAAAGAAATTTATTGTACAGATGGATGCATCTCTTTCCGCTGTGGGGCAGTTCTGTCTCAAAAAGATGATGAGGGGGAGGAGCGCCCAGTGGCGTATTGCAGTCAAAGTCTGCGTAGCCATGACTAAAATTATACTGTGACTGGAGGGAGTGTTTAGCAGTGATTTATACTTACAAGCAATTCCAAGTATATTTTCTATGGTGTAAAATTTAAAGTTGTAATATCACGCCTTGTTACGCTGGCTGCAGAACCTTAAGGAGCCTAAAGGCTGGGTAGCATGATGGGCCCTTAAAATACAGGCTTACAACTTTGAGATCCTTCACCAACCAGGAGGTAACACCAGAATGCTGATTGCTTGTTGAGGCTACCAACTATTGCAGTTATGGCAGATCTGAGTGATATTATGTATAACAAGATGCTCAGCGGAAAGTACAATGATGAGCCACCCCAAGTCATCAAGGCATTAAATGGAATGCGAGCCAATACTTTCGAGCGGAATGGTGAGTTGTACAAGCAGATATGTGATTCATAGTGAAATTTATGCGACCTTCAATGCGGCCTAACATTATCATGAGCGCACATAAGGCAGTTGGGCATGGTGGTTTGTGCAAGACGTTAGAATTACTGCAACCTCAGTATTACTGGTAAATAATGAACTTTGATGTGCTTGACACTATCTCCTCCTGTCACCAGTGACAAGTGGAAAAGCTGTTTCAAAAGAAGACCACATATCAGTTAGTAAAGCCGCACTTCACTTGGAATACAGTTTCCCTTGATGCCATCGGCCCTCTGCCAATGAGAGCTAACTGGTCCAAGTATATCCTGGTGGCAATTGACCACTTGACCAGGTGGGTTGAGGCACAGGCCATTTGGGATCTGGGGGCAGTTACTGTGGCTAAGTTTGTAATGGAATGAATCATTCAGCATCACAGCTGCCCGCAGTTTATCCTTACCAACAATATCACTAATTTTACCTCTCACATACTTCACAAACTCAACGAAATGATGGTCATCCATGGGGTTCTAACAGCTCCATATCACCCTGAGTCCAACGAAATGGTTGAACGGGTTAATGAGACCCTGGTGAACATTCTCCAGAAGTTGGTTACTGATAGGCCCTCCAATTGGAGTACCCTCCTTTCTACTGCAGTGTTTGCCTACAACATTAGTTACCATTCTTACATGGGGAAAAGCCCATTACAATTGCTTTACAGATGGCACCCCACTATGCCCGCACTTCTGTATGGCTTTGTAGAGGACACTGGCGGAATGGATCTGCAACGCTATTTGAAATCCTAACAAATATGCTGATTAAATTACAAACTGAAGCATACTCATTTATCTTAGCCAAGAAAATCAAAAGCCAGGATGCTGATCAGATATGGCGAAGTAGCCTTGCACAGTTCAAAGATGGAAACATGGTCCTATTCCATGATCAACATGGGTTCAGCTGAAAACACAAGCTGGCCATTATCTGGATTGGGCGATTCAAAGTCATTGAGAAGACAGGTATAGATGCATACACTATCAAGGACCCCGCTGGTGTTCAGATCATCAACCAAGTGCATGCAAAGTTCCTCCAGGCGTATAAGCAATAGAAGCCTCATCATCCAGTCAAAGAGGGTGTAAAGTCGCAATTCTGATATAACTGGATGATAAGCTCTAAGTTGTTATGGTGGAATGGATGGAATCCACCGAGTTTTATATGAGTTATGGTAATTTGAGCGCCTTGAAATGAGGCAATATTGGGTTGTTAGGGAAATCGCCTCAAATTAGGTGATTGGGAAAATAACAAATGAAGAATAGGAGGAACCAATGAGATATGGCGAAGTGAATTACTAAGCCATGAAAGCGGTATCATTCAAAGTCACTACAATACAAGAGAGATGAGACAATCAAGAAAAGAAGGTTGTTAATAGTTTAGAGTGGGTGAAACAGTGACAATCAGCTGTGTTTATTATAATAAATACAGAAGTATAGTGGGGGCAAGTGCTCCATATTATTAATAAAAGTTTATTTCTGTTGTTTCAAGGGCAACAACACTCATATCATTGGTCCTATTGCTCAGTGGGTCAAACCCTGCACAATATTGATTATGGCATATCTCAACAAAAATGCCAATTTTATAATAGAACGGTAAACTGGGAGGTAATAATGGAACCCATTATTGAAGTTCTGGGTGTCTTTCTGACCTGCAAGAAGCAATCCAGCTTTAAAACCAAATATAATATTAACCTACTGCGCCTCAACAACTACTTTACATGATCAATCTGCATGTGGTACCTTACCTCAGACTACCAGTGGTAATTGATATACTAGTAGGAATTGATAACTATATAGATGGATTGAAGCTGTAACTCTCCCAGCCCAAACCGTCAAAGCAACTGCCACTTTACTACATCAGCATATTTTTACTCACATCATGGTTGCCCCAGGTACTCCTCTGTGACAATGGCAAGAATTTTACCTCCCTATTGGTTAAGCTCTTGGCTACCTCCATGCGAGCACAACAGCTCTTATCTGCCCCCTATAATTTTCACAAATGGTACTGTGGAGAGAGCTAATGGAAGCTCAATATCCATCTTACAAAAATGGCTTACCTAAACCCTCTTCAGTGGGATCAGTTTTTTCCTAGTGCCCTCATGGCATATTGTATCAGCTACCATCAGATTCTCAAGTTGTCTCCTTTCTATGTGCTATATGAGGAGATCCTGGGTACCTTCTCTCTTGGACAAAGGTGTCTTTTCTGCTAAGACTGACGATCCTGAATAAAAAAAGATAAGGATTTTGCCCAACACATTATTCATTTATGATCTGAAGTTATGGCTAACATGGCAAAACTGTTCTCAAAAGGTCAAGCAGCTAATGAGCTCAGACTCTTTTACCTATCTTTCAAGTATATGACCTAGTTCTAAACTTCCATAACTTCATCACGCCCAGAAGTGAGAAGATTAGATCCATTTGGGAAGGTCCCTTCATGGTCACATATAAGCGGGGTGACAAATATTCTATCAAATCACTTACCACTGGAGTTACTTTAAACAGAGTTCATGGACATTTTTTACGCTCTTGTTCTCCCCCACCATTCCTAAAGTGAATAATGCCAGACAATTGGCTATTGACAAGATCAGAAAATCCCAGTTTATGACCACCATAAATAAATAATTCTATGGTGCACCAACAAGCAACCAAAGTAGCCTAACTGAGTAGGGGAGTTTGGGGCACTGACAGCACCAAACATTGCCTACTATGAGTTGGTTATGCATGGTTGAATAGTGGTTGGTCCAACCCAACCACGTGAAAGCTCCTCAAAATGAATTCCCAAAAAAGACTGACTGGTAAGTGAGGTATGCTAACCCTGATATAATCTTTATTTATATTCTGGATAATAAAAAGGTCCGCTGACCAGAACTCATCTGGGGAGCAACCAACAATGCTCCCAGGAAGGGAAAGCTAGGATAAATTATTCCAAAGTGAACTTTGGAATGGGCAGGCATGCCTTATAAAGGCCGCCCCTTGGGGCCTCACCCAATACATCGATTAGGCTTGCACAAGCCTAATATACAACTTGGGTGAGGCACAACCCAGCGCCCAAGAATGAGTGAGCCAAAAACATTTTTAAAATGATTTGACTCAGATTTGGAAAATCTGGATCAGAGTCAGAATGTGACAATTGAGACAAACTCAATTGTTACAGCTATTTGATGCATCAATAGGAATGTTCTGATGATGATTAGCTCTAACTTGATCAATAATAAACCCTCACCCAATACCTGAGGGGATCAGTCAGCTTGTAGTAATACTACTTCTCCTAACCTGTGGCTGAATAGCTTCAATTTAGTTAGTAAGAATCTTCCAAAACCTTGGCAAAATAGGCAAACTGCCTCAAAAGTCTGCTTCTGCACTGCCTTAAGTTTAATACATCTGTCTAAGTGAAAACAAGCCCCTTTTATAGACTTGGAGGGGATCCCAGGAGTTGAAAATATTCCTAAGACATTTGATTAGACTAATTACATAATTCTTACCTCATGGATGTATCATACCTGCTGTCAATTGATTGCCTCAACTGAGGTCAAGGTGAGGTGAAGGACTTTTTGAGCACTCTGATAGGCTAAATCTTCATTTACCTAAAATGAGCTACTCCATACCTAACCTGAGTTTGCAGGTATCTCACTATTAGCCCTCAAGTAGTTTAAATACTAAGTGGCAATATTTTAATAAGGGCCCATTTTTGTACCCCATTATATCTACTAATAAATTATATATATAAACTTGTTTTACTAAGATTAGGGCTATTATCACATCTATTTCTGTTATTGAAATTGATATTTATTTGTGGTTGATTGTATCCCCAAAAATCTTTTATAGCAGCCAAGAGTTCCAACACTCACAACGGCTAACTTGTTAAATTCTGTGCAAGAGCACTGACAAGCATTAACCCTGCCATGATTCCAACACTACTGATGCATTTACTATATCAGTATTAAAATATTAGATTTTATTCACTTATAAATTTTTACTTAAAGCAAAAAATTATCTTAGTTAATATGTCAGCACTTTTTTCTACTACTATTATAGCTTCACTTCAGCTTTTTTTATTTCTATTTATCTTAAATTATTTTTTGCTGGCACCTTGCTTTTTAGATGCATACTATCATAAAGCTCAATATAAGCCTTTTATGCAATAACAGAAGTGTTATCATTTAGTTTTTGCTTATTAAAGGTAATATTTTATTAAAGTTTTATAAAATTATGCTTTTATCAGCATAGAATATGTATAGATATGATAAAAGGTTGTATTACATTTGGTACTATAACAATATGCGTCTTATGTCTAAAGTAATGCACATCATATATTAGCCTCTATAGCAATACGAATTTCTAGTACTAGACTGTCCTAATCAAAAAAGTTGTAAAAAAATGCTTTCGTTCAGGATCGAACTGAAGACCTTCTGCTTGTAAGGCAAATGTGATAACCAACTACACCACGAAAGCTGCGCTCATGGCTGGGATCGAACCAGCAGCCTCAAGATTAACAGTCTTACGCGCTAGCCAATTGCGCCACACGAGCTTAAAATGTAACGCGCTTACTTAATAAAAGCTTTCGAAACCTAAATTAAATATAAAATTGGGTAATTTTGATGTTACGTTTACAGAAAAGCCAAAATAATTATGCGTTAATTTTTTTTTTTAGTACTAGATGGTTTTATGCGTTAATTTATTAAAGGCTGATTTTATATCAATTTAAGATGCTATTTTAACTTATTTTTTTCATATATAAAACTACTTTTAGGATCTTAAACTTCTGCCAAACCTAACATAAATGTTACAAATTGAAAATATGATAGGATACTTTTATATAGATGGTCATATGATAGGATACTACTATATAGCAAAATAAAAATATACATATGAACAATATCTCATCTATGCTAGTATGATAAAACTGCATAGACTTACTCTTTGGATATATTTATATATTAAACAATATCAAAAGATACTAAAGTGCTATGCTTTATTAGTAAATATGCAAACTTAACCTATCAAGAGATATCTTTACATTTAGAATAGAGTCCCATATATCCAATCTATCATATTACTAAAGGTAGTTATAGTGTCAAATTTAATCTGTATATTTTTTCAGCCTGAAGGATTTATCCTATTCTATAAAAATAAAGTTCTAGGGGGTCTAGGTTGTTTGCAGTAATATCAAAAACTACTGAAATAATCTCTTTGAAACTTTAGATATGTATATCAGGTATACAGTGCTAGGTTCTCCAAATTGTTTGGTAATAACATGTTAAAAATAAAATTAAGTTTTTGTAGAAAACCTATTTTGTGATAATAATATGACTAACTTGATCTAACCTATGTTCTAAGGAAAATTAAAAAACAGTGATAAACAAGCGTTAACAAATTGAAATAAACATGTCCTCAACTCCTGACTATTCTAAAATAAGATCAAGGTGTTGATTCTTTGTTGATTTATAATTAGCTATTTTCCCTCTCTTTATCTATATGATAACTTATTTATCTATTAAGCATTTATATATACTTATATTATAATAAATTATCTATCTGTTACCAATTTCTCTATATAATAAAACTAACTACCTATATATATATGTCAATTATTAGGGATATCTAGGGAGGATGCCCAAGTGGTAGAGTATGGACCCTCTACCACTGCCTCCCGAGTTCGATCCCGGTAATGGACTTTGGGTAGGGGACGATTTTGACTGTGTTGGTTTTGCGCGCCAATGCCCCGAACCGAGATAGCGAATAGCAAAGGCGGTCCATGGAGTTCCTGGCCTATCATACGCCGCGCATGGAGGTTTTCCGGGTTTTATCCTCCTTTCCCATTTTCTTCACTTCCCTAATCGGTGCGGTACCGTCCCCAGGTCGGCCCACCTCGAATAAAATTTAAAATTATTAGGGATATCTACCTTTTTCTGCAGTAATCTCTATTTCTACTGAACTGGTTCTAGTATAACTTTTTATACTTATAGCAATGTGATTTGAACCACTATCCACCAAAAGTTGAAACTAAAATTAAATATATTTGAAGAAACATGGATAACAATTATACTATTTACAATCATGTATTTATTATGATAATTATAATAAATATCCCTCAACCTATCAGAGGACCAGCATAATGAAACTATATATTTCTATAATAGGTAGTTCACTTAGAAAATTTATATATAATATTAGGTTTTCAAGTATATCACTGATTGTACATACCTAGTTATAGCAGGTACTCTGTAGACAGTTTTGATTTATTTGGTATAGATATATCAAAAAAGTGCCAACATTATAACAAAATGCTTTTCTTTTAATACACAATATGACTGACCTCAATTTAAGCCTATGTTTCAACGAAGGCTGAGAAAAGCTTAAATAAGCTTTATATAGGTATCAATATCTATATAACTAAAAATCATTATATATATGTAAATTTTATTTGAAGTGGGCCAATCTGGGGATGATACTGCACCAATTGAGGGAAAATCAAATAAATGGAAAAGGAGGATAAAACCCAGAAAACCTCCATGTGTGGCATATGATAGGCCAGAAACTCCATGGACCACCTTTACTATTTGCTATCTTGGTTCAGGGCATTGGTTTGCAATGCCAACACAGTCATAGTCATCCCCTACCCAAAGTTCCTGTACTGGAATCAAACTTATGGAGGCAGTGGTAAAGAGTCCATATTCTATCACTGTGGTATCCTTCTCTTGTCATTATATATATGTATATAAGTATGTTCTGCATCTTCTTTTAAGCTACCAAACCATTTTAAACAAACTTAGCACAATATTTAGGTAATAGAAAAACCACTATATGTAGGTTTTAAATTTTAGAAAAATTAACCAAAAGTTTTATATAAAAAGTGAAGATAATATAAATTTTTTAATATGAATTGATATATAATTTGGGTAATTGTTTTGATAGTTCTTTATTGTTTACTTGAAGTGGCTGACCTAAGGACAATAATGTAATGATTTATGTGGAAATAGTAAATCAATCAAAATTAATGGAAATGGATGATAAATCACAGTAAACCTACATGAACAGCATTCTGATAGGCTGATACCCCATGGTCCACCTTGACATTTGCTATCTTGGTTTGGGCATTGGTGCATAATGCCAACACATTCATAAATTGCCCCATACATGAAAATCACTAATAAAATTAAAGCGGAGGCAGTGGTAATTATTTATCAGTTTGATAACAATGATTTTGTTGAGCGATGTTGGATATTGGAATAATTTGATAGAATCATTACTTCCTAAACTTATCAATGTCTATCTATAATAAAACAAAATAATCAATATGATTATCTGGTGTGTTATAAACCCAAGCAACGCTGGAGTTTCAGCTTCTACTATAATAAAACACCTATTCATTTGGCAATCACTTCTTAAAAGCATTAAGTATTGATATTTTGAATTATTTTGTCCAATTACAAAGAGTTTTATTATATTGTATCTTATCATATAGATTATATCATATGATTTTATTTCACTATTTTGCCTTTCTATGTTTAAAAAATAACTGCAGTTTCAATGATGCATCCCATACATATCACTTAAAAATTCATCTAACACTATCTGGACCTAGCTCTATCCTGGGATGTATTTTATCACTTTTAATTCTATTAAGACATTTGTATGTTTCAATCCTATGATCAGCCTTTTTTACTAATTGACATATATATCATTAAACTGGAACTTTAATGTTTAAACATAATGCAGAAGATTTTATCAGCACCAATACATGATAAAAGGATGTGTACATATGCTGTGTTATTGAATATATTTTTTAGTACTAGATGGTCCCAACCCGAGGGGGGTGTTATTAAATATATTAATAAATAGCTACTAATCTATGTTTTTTCTGATCTGATTTAGAAAGCGCTAACAGTGTTGTCAAACATTATATAACTGGATCAGCATACATTCAATTAAAATATAGTATAACATTATTAAGCACTCTATTAAGCTACATGTACGAATCTCATACACTAACTCTTTTTATTATAGTTTCAAAAAGGTCTTTATTATACAACACATAAAACCTTATTGCTACTAATTACTTAATAGTATTTATAACTTTAGATGAAAAAAGAAAAAAACAATAACAAAATTTTATTATATAAGGGTGGTTAGCCGGGCAGATAAAACTGCTTCCACCCTAGTGCAGGTTTTGAGTTCGAAACCTGCACTGGCTAGAAAAATTCTCGGTGTGGTATATTTATCCCAAGGTCGACCCACCTCGAATATTTTTTTAAAATTTCATTATAATGTACAAATCATGTTTGAGTCATCTGTAACATGTAAATCTATAAATGAAAATGATCAATTGTACAATTTCTACATGTAAAGTCCATAAAAGCACCTTGGGAACTTTTTGAGGAAACACATTAAAGTATATAAAATATAAAAAGATTGAAAGACATATTATAAGCTTTAATCAGGTGTTATAATAATTATATATTTTAACTAGCTGTACCCGGCCACGCGTTGCTGTGGCTCAGTTTGTTTAAATGGAAAAGAAAGAAAAGAAAGCATACGTTTCTAATAGCGGAGTTACCTGGCGTTGCTCGGGTTTATTTATGAGCTCACATTAGCAGCCTAAAGGCTGTGCCAGCACTATGCTTGAGCCACTCGGACTAACAGCTCCGCTGTTGCCCTCGTGGCTGGTGATCTGGTTATCCTAATCTACTTAATAGGCTATAATAATCTACTTAAACTCCACCTAATTTTTATTAGTTTCGGGTGAGCTATTTGGGGAAATATTCGATCATATTCACCAATTCTCACCCACTCGCCTAAATAGATTGAACTTAGACTCGAAGGTTTCAGATGTCAGTTAGTAGTTCAATCAGTCAGTACGTCAGTGAATGTGTTTAATTAAATTTACCCGGGGTTGCTAGGGTTTATTAATAAGCTCACACTGACATAGCCTATAGACTGTGCCAGCGCTACTCTTGAGCCACTCGGATTAACAGCTTCGCTGTTGCTCTCGTGGCTGGTGAGCTGGGTATTCTAAATCTACTTATTAATCTATAATAATTACTTGAAACTCTAACATTGATTTTTACTTAGTTTGGGGTGAACAATTTGGTGAATTATCCAATAATATTCGCTAATATCACCGCTCGCCCAAATAGTTTGAACCCATCAGACTCAATAGTTTCAGATTTGATAAGATTCACCAATTCTCACCCACTCGCACAAACAGATTAAACCTATCAGACTCGAAGGTTTCAGATGTCAGTCAGTATAGTACGTCAGTGAATGTGTTTTAAGTAGATAAAAAATACATAGCATTCCGTTCCTAAACTTTATAGAATACTTGTGCCAAGGCTGGTGATTTTTAGCTATTTTTTCATGAGATAATGCATCTTATATATATATATATATAAGCAGAATGATGCTTTTTTTAAATTTAAGCAAATCCTAGTTGATACACAGTTTAAAACAGATTTGTTTGTGGGCTTAAAGTTTACCAGTTGATCCTAAACTATCCTTTTTTATATTGGTAGATGGCTATCGATAAAATTAAGAAATTAAATTATATTGGTTAAATATAAAATTACCAACCACTCAATCAAATAATTAAACTTATCGAATTAACTAAAACATCAACCACTTACCTGAAACCATAGAGCCCATCGAAACGATCAAAATCCACCACCCAGCCAAAACCAATTAAACTTTTAAATCAACCAGCAACCAAAAACCACTAACAACTCACCAAAACCAATTAACTTATCGAACTAACCAATCACGAACTGCTCATTAAAACCGTTAAGCTTACTAATCAACCCCAAAACCACCAACCGCTCACCAAAACCATTTAAAATCGAATATCTAACTGCTCAGCCGTAACATTGTACGATTTCCATTAAAAACATATAAGGTTTTCACTTGTTACATATAAAACTTTTTGTTTTAATATGAAAAATAAAAACCCTTTCTTATTGCACATATAAAGTATCTAGTTAATATCTATGCAAAGTTTCATCTTTTTAGGCCTTATCATTGTTGAGTTACAGTGATGAGTGAGTGAGTGGGCTTTCGCTTTTATATATATAGATTTTCACTTGTTACACATAAACCTTTTTATTCTACTATGAAAGATAAAAAATACTTTCAAATTGCACATCTACAGTATCTAGTGAAAATCTATGTAAAGTTTCATCTTTCTAGGCCTTGTCATTGTTGAGATACATGATGAGTGAGTGAGTGAGTGGGCTTTCACATTTATATTATAGATATATAAAAATAATCTTGTCTATACTATGCATATAAAACTTATGTTTTGGTGCTTATCTTCCCACATTTTCAAGAAGCTACTAAAGCCTTCTAGTTTCAAAGTGATGATGTGATTTATAGTACCATCTATCTATATGATTAAGGAAGACAAAAATGAGAGCAATATAATTTACTTATATTTGAGCTTAGTTAGATATAATATAATAAGAAAAGTACAAACTAAGTAGTTACAAGCAGAGCAAGTTGATGGGAAGATGCAGAGGGCTTATCAATTTCTATAAATTTTTAGTTTCATATAAAGTTTTATTAGCCTCATTGAGGAACTAGCCACTTACTTAAATTATATTTACTAGCAAGCTTTATGATTTTTAATAAAAGTACTAAACTTTTAATCACCTGGCCACCAAGACTACTGTAAGATCAATAAAGATCTATCATATAATTTTTTATTTTATATAACATGAAGCTTATAAAAAAGCTAAAGAAATTATTAATTTTTTTATATTTAAGTTGATCCAATTAAGTTTAAAACTTTATATAGTAAAGTAAAAGATTAATCAACCCTTTCTAGTAGTTAAACTAGTGTAATTTTTAATTTATTCAAAACAGCCCAAGTTCCTCATATGATTCATTATGTAGCAATTAACAATTATGTTGTTAATATACCTGATGCAGGATATTTTTAGTGCTCATATATATAGTATGTCAAATTAAATCATTAATAATATAAAAGTCTCTCATTTTGTTCAGCTTAATAGAGATTTCACAACAGATATATTATCTTCATTTATATCTTTACCACAAAGAGGAAATAAATTCTCTTCAAAAGTATTAAACTATTAAAAAATTTAATGAATACTATAATTTTAGATTAAATTAACCAAGCAAGAAGAGTTTCAGACTAAAAGAGTGTACAAATTTTAATTATGTTAAGATTACTTAGCATATTTAAGGGTGACTAGCATAGTGGTGAAACTACTTTTGCCACCAAGTATGTGGAAGTTTTGTGATGGATTAAGACTAGTATCTCAGCATGGTATAAAAAAATTAAAAAAATAATCAAGGTGGGTCAACATTGGAACAAATATACCACACTGAGAATTTTTCTAGCCAGTACAGGTTTTGAACTCAAAACCTGCACTAAAATGGAAGCAGTTTTATCTGCCAGGCTAACTTTTTTTAAAAACTCCATACTTTATTTAAAAATTAAAAGAAAAGTAAGAGGGGAGGGTGGAACACAGGTGATTTGGCCTTGGATAAAGGACTGGGAATTTGGACCACTAGGGACCTAGCACCCTCAACCATTGCTGATTGGTGATCACCATCACTAGCCATGGTTCTAGCATTGGCAGGCTTACAGGCCATTTGATCTTCAATTGATTCTTTGCTTTGTCACATATGATGAGCAATCCAGTAGGAAAAGCCAAATGTGTGGCTTTGTAACACCTGGGGATTAGACGCAAGAATTTCATAATCTGTCAGAGTTGATTGAGAATAATCTGAATGATCTTCAACACCAAATCCTTGTGATGGGGGTGCTCATTGGCCAAACTCTTGGCAATGAGAGCTGAGTGTATCACCCATACACAATAATGGTAGATGAAGGCTTGCAATTAGATTGGAGACAATTGCAGGGTTTTATGAAAAAAAAAGGTCTTGCAACAGATGCATTTCTGTCAGCGATTGTTTGCCTGACAGGATGTAGCACATCATGGACTAATATTTTTTGAACATGGTGCATTTATAATATCAGTGAATGATATCTGCTTCCATTTTGGTGCATACAGGGAAATCCTTGTGTGGGTAATCTGGTCTGCTGTGTTTACCAGATTTAAATGCACAGTGAAGGATCTGCCAGGTTACTGACCATTGCTTGGCTATTACCAGTCAGGATTTCAGGCCTGAGATCAGCTCCTTCATTTGGTAGTTGGTGTCATGGCCTTCAATTGCCCAGTCATTCAAGATTCATGGTTAAGTGGGTGGGTTGCACCTGGATTTTGGTAGCAGATCCCTGTATTCAATCTGGGTTGATTTGTATCTGATATTGATTGACTTGGTGGCATATTTGTGGACAGTTTTGATTTCATTCTTGCCGATTCATCATGAAAATCATTGCAGAATTACAGGCCTCAACATCCCTGTGGATTTGGTTGGCATCCCGATCTGTTAGTTTGAATGACCAGCCACCCAGGTGCACTGCCCAATTGCATAGTCATCAATAATGTGAGGTGCCATTTTGGGAGGGTATTTGTGGGTGGCTCACCATCCATTCACATAGTGAGCTGTGTGAGACTGGCTCCTGAAGGCTCTGAGCTCTATCCCAGTTCATGCTCCAAGCTAGCGTCAGGCAGCGCATATGCATTTGCATCAGTTTAAGGAACTACTTTGACCATATAAACTGAGCATGGGATTCAAAGTCTAGAAGGCCCATGCCTCCTTCAGACTTTGGTTTAGACAGGGTTTCTAATGCTATCAGTGCCACTTTTTCCTTGAACCATAGGAAGGTCTGGAGCATTGTTCTGATTTTTTTTCTCTAGGTTTGTGCTCATTGGCAGCACATGGGCAACATACCACAACTTTGAAAAGATGAATAAGTTGATTGCCAGCACTTTCTCCTTGAGGCATAATCTGGCATTTTTCCAGCATGTCATTTAGACCAATAGACATGATAATACCTCTTGCTCTGTTTCCAGTACTGCTGGCCCCTTATCATTAAAGAGTATCCCAAGGTATCAGATCATCTGCGAGTTCATGATCAGTGTTGTGTCAGTCAGTGGGCTGAAGTTCAGGACACTGATCCTCATTACAGAGGTTTTTGCCAAGTTTATCTTTGTGTTTGACGCTAACTGGTATAGGTCCAGTAGCTCCTCTGTACCCTGTAGGCCAGTTGATGAGCTAATACCTACCACTGTATCATTGGCAAAGGCCAACATTTTTAGTGGCATTTGGTTGGGGTGGACTAGGCCCTGGAGTCTCATGTCCACCACTGCCAATAAGATGTTAGCTGCAAAATTGAACAAAATTGGTGACATAGGATCACCTAGTTGGAGACCCTGCCTGACTGGTATGTCGGTGGTTATGCCATCTGTGAAGATCACCTTGGTTACCAGGCCCAAATACAGTGTTGTTATCCATGACCTAAAGTTTTAGGGATGATGACTACTTTCAATGCCTTGTGTAGGAATGACCATGCTACCCAATAATAGGCCTTTTCCATGTTGAGGAACATGATATATCCCTGCTCAGTTCCCCACGCATCTTGGAGTACATTTGGACTGCACCAATGCTGTCCCAAATACTCTGGCCCTTGATAAACCCGTTTTGGGCCTTATGGAGTGTGTGTGGTGCTGTTGCTATCAGCTAAATTAATAATAGCACATTGTAAGTCCCAGGGAACATCCTTTGGGTGTCAATCAGGCAATCTTCCCATTCCCAAATAAAAAGACACCAAAGAGGATGACAGTACCCCTTGTTACTCAGGGCAATCTCACTCATGTAGTAGATGAGCGATGGGTAACAGCCCTTCTGCTTTGGATCCCACCCCCAGTACCCACATTCACCTCAGCAGGACTGTTGTGGGGAATTAGCAAAATCTGCGCCAAGATTGTTGAATTGAACTTGGTCATATCTAATTTGAGTGGTAATCTAGCCAATGCCCAGATCTCAAATGGCTGGAAAGGCATGAAGACTGAGGTATCAGCTGGAACACCCAATGGTTCCAATTCAATCAATATGCCAATAGAACTAACATCAGGTGCCATCGACAAGGGTTTGAAGCCCTCTGTTGGCAATTTGGGCATTGTAGCTGATGTGATGCCATTGACCAAACGGACGGTTCAGCGACTGAGCGTGGGCAGATTGGGCGTCCTGAATCCATTCCCAACCAAATAAACCCACCCCCTATGTGGAGTGGCCTTGGGGGATTCCCATTGTTTTTTAGTACTAGATGGTAGGGATTCCCATTGTTTGTCAGGCTAAATGCTGTCGCACCAACTGCCAGAAATGTAGCTGAGCCCCAGTTTGGATGTTTGAGGTTAAACCAACAGTGACTTGGCCCACCACCAAATTTTGCGATGTTGGTTCTCAAGGAATAAACCTGCCCATTCCCAAACAATTCGTTGGTTAGGTCAAAATTGTGGTACCCAATCCTGGCTTGTCACTACCCCAATTGACCACTATTTAATCAGTTGCATAGCACTGAGAAAACTGTTGGTCGATTTTCTTCCTTTTCCTTCAATAAAATTTTGCCAAAAAACCAAAAAGTTTTTTATTATTTCTTCTGCTGCGTCTCAGATGGCGTTTTCCTGGTGGCCTGTTGGTCCGTATACTGGATGGGTTTTACCAGTACTCTTGGGCACTATGGCCCCTTCCATCAACAATTGGGTTCAGCAAGTCTGATATTTTTGGCTCTACAACCATATTATCCTTAATTTTCAGCAGTGATACATGGGGATCTTGTGGCCATATGTCCACCAATTGCAAGAGAGAATTTGTCTCCTTGCCACCCCAGTTGAAATGGCCCCATATGCTGAGGATCTCATCAAAACTATTTCTGTGATTCCACCCCCTGCGGCAAGACCCTCTGGGTCAGGAGTGAATTCAGTGTGGTTCGCTGTTGGGATCATTCTCACCTCTGTGCTGCATCAACACTTTGTCATTTCCCAATGTCCAGCTCCATATCAAGTCATCCAGTCAGCAATGCCTCTGGCATTCTGGCTTGCTTTTTGGGTGCTTACACATCCTGACTGGCGGGTCAGTCTAAACTTCTTCTGCCATTTCCATGACATAATTGACCAACCATTATTTCCAGCCATTTCCACCTTGTTCTTTGAACTGGGCGCTGCAGTGGTTATCCTTTACCAAATGAATGTGCAATCAGCAGTTTGCTGTTTGTTGTTTGGTCACTTTCTGACTTTGGGAGAAGTATCCACTATACCTTGGAAAATCTTCTTCAAGCCACCCAAGCTGCGCAGATGGCATCTCCTCCTCCTACCTCCAGCCTGGAGGGAAGATCAAGTGTCCCCTCCCAGAAGATTGCCAATCAAGTTCTTGACGCACTTGCTGAAGTGCAAATGCATACAGAAATTGCACTTAATAACGCTTCTGCATTATCTCACGCCCAACAAGGGCTCACGTTAATAGACGCTGTGGATGGAGATGCCCACTGTTGGGTGAGGAGTCTTTTGCATCCTTCCTCACAAGCAGGAGACTCCACCCCACTGATGGCCATCATGTCAGCCGCCCTGAAACCCCATGTGTCCCAATCAGACCACTTATTTAGACTGATCTTTGTCATGGCTGAAGCCCCTAGTTTGGTTTCTTTGATTTCTAACTTTTGTGAACTGACCCTCACGTTGGGCCTATCTATCAATATGCTTCAGGTAGTCTTTAGATTGGGTTTGGATTCAGGTTCCACTCATCACGTGTTCTGGTCTACCGTCCAAGGATCAGTAGATCAAATATGTGCCTCCACAACCACCATCAACGCCTTACCCTGTCATGTAACCATTACCAGAAGGCGAATTTCTTGATTGGATTACCTAAAGAAGATGCAGATGATGCGCCTATCTCTGAATTAGTGGTAGACTTGGGTACCAATCTTACTGTAGCCCATGAGTCTGAGTTGATGGTTACAGAGTCACCTATTAATGATTCTGTTCAAGCCCAGATGGAGGAAGTTGTTCCCCCCGCCCTTGTACTTCCAATTTTTGATCAGCAAAGGACCCCAACCTTACCCCTGATATGCCCATCATTTCTTCAGTCGCAAATGAGTCAGTCAAATCTTCTAATAAACAAAACTTCTCTTATACCTTGTGCCTATGAAGATCAGTATCAGCCAGCATCATGTCTCCTTCAAAGCTCTGGTGGATACCAGAGCTGCGGGGAACTTCATGAGTGTTGAGTTGGCACAACAATTAAAACTGGAAATGGATGTGGGCTCCTCAGTGATGGTGGCCTCATCTGCTTATTGGTCCTCATATGTCGTTTGCCAACCAGTACCCTTTTTAATCCACCAGTTCAACTTCTGAAATCGTTTTTCAGCTATGCCAAACCTGGTGTTTCTGATAATCTTAGGTGTGGGGTGGTGGTGCTGACAACATGTAAAATTCATTTAGAGTCTAATACATTGTCATTTACTAATGATGATTCAGAGGGGGAGTTCCCTCTGATCAACACCCTCAAGAAAATACAAGTAACCAGCTCTATCACTACCTTGGTTACTTCTACGGGCATCCCGGCCAATTTCCCTGAAAGTTTAATGTGATATTGGAGAATCTTTGACATGGAAAAAGCGGATCTCCTGTCTAAGCACACTAGGTATGATTGTGGGTTTTGAACAACTGTGGAGTTGGTGAAAATCAACTGTCCGTTGTATCCCCATACAGCGGAGGAAGAAGTTGAACTCAATACCTGGTTGGACAACATGTTGAAAAAAGGTTGGTTGTTCAAAGAAACCTCACCCGTCGCCTCCTCCATCATCTTTGCCAAAAAATTGGATGGCTCTCTCTGTCCCTGCGTGGATTACGGTCATTTGAATAAAATAACAGTTACTGATCCCTACCCATTGCCTCTGGAGCAGACAATCAGCCAGAAAATTGCCAAATCCCGTGTGTTCTCAAAGCTGGATCTGGTGAATGCCACAACCAAATTCAGGTAATGGAAGGGCAGGAATGGTTAACTGCAATCTGAACGAAGTGAGGCATTTTTCAATTTTGTGTAATGCCCTTTGGGCTGAAGAATGCCCCTGCTACGTTTCAACGGATGATCAACAATGCATTGGGTGGCCTCCAGTTTACTTGTGCAATTGCATACATTGATGATATCCTGGTTCACTCCCCAAACTACTGAACAACACGCTACCAGCTTGGAAGCAGTGGTGGTCGCCTTGCATAAAGCAGGGTTGTCCCTCAAAGCTTCCAAGTATGAGTTTTATAAGGAGGAGGTTACTTTCCTTGGGAACCTGGTTCTTAAAGACAGTGTTGCAATCCCTCCCAACAAGTTTGATGCAATTTAAGAATGGCCAAAACCAAATTTGCAGAAACAACTTTGGAGTTTCTTGGGAACTATCATCTTTCTAAAAAGTTTTCCCCAGCACTTTCCCAGTTGGATGCACCGCTACACCCCCTTACTGGGAAGAACGTACCGTTTTGTTGGATGCCCAAATGCCAGCAGGCATTTGAATTGATCAAGGAGGTGTTTGTGTCTCCGCCTACCTTGAGACATGCTGATCCCACCAAACCATATATTGTTGCATGCGATGCCTTGTCAGTAGCAGTGGGAGCGGTGTTGCTTCATCAGCATGATGGTCTTGAACATCCAGTCGCTTACTTTTCCCAAAAGTTCACAGCCACGGAGCAGTCTTGGGACATTTATGACAAGGAATTGGAAGCTGTTGCATGGGCATTAACTCATTGGCAGTATCTGTTGCAGGGTGCCCGCCATGAATTAATGGTCCACACGGATCACCAGGCCCTTTTGTATTTCCGCAAACCCCAAAAATTGGTGCATTGGCAGGCCTGAACCTATTGGGACCTGTGCAGTTTTAACTTTCTATATGAATTTGTTAAAGGTGCACTCAATGTACTTCCCAATTTCCTAAGCTGCAGTCCCACCCACTGTCCCTTGGAACCTGAGGAAGTGATTCTTGTTACCATGATTCTGGCCACTCAGATTCTGTCAATCTTTCCCCCCATTGTTTCCTCCATTGCGTTAGCTCCCGATGCCCTGTTATTGGCTCAGGTTTTAGCTGGTCAATTGGCCTGCCCTGAGGGTGTGGAGTTGGTCAAGCAGTTGGTTCACTCGAGTCACAAACACTCCCTATACTCCTTATAAGAGGGACTCATTTACTTCTGTTCTCACATTTGGGTTCCCCCCTCCTTCCAATCAGAGGTGTTCTGCGCACATCATGATCCTCCCATGGTTAGACATCCTGGTAACAAGAAATGCATCGATTTGATCAAGCAAACCTTTAATTGGGTGGGACTGACTAAAGAGGTCCCAGCTTGGGTTGGCGATTGTGTTACTTGCACTAGGGCTAAGTCAGATTGCTCCGGGAAAAATGGACTCCTGCGCCCCTTATAGCAGGTGGAAGGTCCATGGACCTTGGTGTCCGTGGATTTTATTATTAAACTCACCTGTTCTAATGGGTTCACAGAGGTGATGGTAGTGGTGGACCGTTTCACAAAATTTTCCCCTTTTATCCCTTGTACTTCCATAATTATTTCAGAAGAAAATGCCCATCTTTTTGTATGCCATGTGTTTTTGATATTTGGTCTTCCCCAGGAGATCATCAGTGACTGGGGTTCACAGTTTACCACGCAGTTTTGGAGTAAACTCCTATCGATCCTGAAAATATCCCCCTGTCAATCCATGGCATATCACCCTCAGTCCAACGGACAGACTGAGCAGGTCAATCAAGTCCTCAAACAATACCTGCATTGCTATGCTGCAGCAGCGCAGGATACTTGGGCCAGTGACTTGCCCCTCGCTCAATTTGCTTACAATAACAGGACCCACGCGTCCATGGGAAAAACCCTTATGAAGCAACATTGAGTTATAATCCTTTGTTTTTGGTCAGGCCGTGCTTGTGGCTTGAGGTTCAAGCTGCCGTAGACCACGCTGCCCATATTCAATCAACTCAAGCTTTAGTGTGGGAACACCTTACCAAAGCCACTGATGACTACAAGCAGTTTGCAGATCATAAGCGCCTTCTGGGTCACAATTTTATGGTGGGTTCCTACGTCATTCTTGATACCTGTCATTTGCAAATTCAAACCCCTTCCTGCAAGTTCGCCAGTAAATGCTCAGGCCCCCATTTAGTGGAGGAGGTATTGGATAACGGGGCGTTCTGACTGAAGCTTCCCACACATTGGAAGCAGCACCCTGTTTTCCATGCTTCCCAGCTGTCATCCTTCAAGGGTGCAATTCCCATGGAACTGGAACTAATCATCATCAATGATGGGGAAGAAGCTGAGGTAGAGGCCATCCTGGCATCCGAGAAGTCGTGACGTTCCATCCAATATCTAGTGGCCTGGAAAGGATATCCAGCCTATGAAAATAGTTGGGTCAGGCGCGTGACTGCGTGAATTGCATGGACCTGGTCGAAGCTTTCCATATATCACACCCTGAGCTCTTCGCCCCCCAGAAAGTCATGATGATTATGGCTATCAAGTTACCCAAGGCACACAACAATGTGGCTCTGGTGCAGTTTCCTGATGGGGGTGCTCTTCCTTTGGAAAAAGGAAAGGGTAATGTAAGTCTCGGGGAACATCCTTTGGGTATCAATTGGGATATCTTCCCATTCCCAAATAAAAAGATACCAAAGAGGATGGCAAAACCCCTTGTTACTCAGGGCGATCTCGCTCACATAGTAAACGAGCAATGGGTAACAGCCCTTCTACTTTGGATTTCACCCCCAGTACCCACACTCACCTCAGCAAAAGTGTTGTGGGGAATTAGCAAAATCTGTACCAAGTTTGTCGAATTGAACTTGGTCAGATCTAATTTGAGTGGCAATCTAGCCAATGCCCAAATCTCAAATGGCTGGAAAGGCATGAAGACTGAGGTATCAGCTGGAACACCCAATGGTTCCAATTAAATCAATATGCCAATAGAACTAACATCAGGTGCCATTGGCAAGGGTTCAAAGCCCTCTGTTGGCAATTTAGCATTGCGGCCAATGTGATGCCATTGACTGAATGAATGGTTCAGCGAAAGAGCGTGGGCAGGTTGGGCGTCCTGAATCCATTCCCAACCAAATAAACCCACCCCTATGTGGGGTGGCCTTGGGGGATTCCCATCGTTTGTCAGGCTAAATGCTGTCGCACCAACTGCCAGAAATGTAGCTGAGCCCCAGTTTGGATGTTGAGGGTAAACCTACAGTGACTTGGCCCACCGCCAAATTTTGCGATGTTGGTTCTCAAGGAAAAAACCCGCCCATTTCTGAACAATTCGCCAGTTAGGTCGAAATTGTGGGACCCAATCCTGGAGTGTCACTACCCCAATTGACCACTATTTAATCAGTTGCATAGCACTGAGAAAACTGTTGGTCGATTTTCTTCCTTTTCTTATAATAAAATTTTGCCAAAAAACCAAAACAAATTTTATTATTTCTTCTGACTGCGTCCCAGATGGCGTTTTCAAGGTGGCCTGTCAGTCTGTATACTGTATGGGTTTTACCAGCACTCTTAGGCACTATGGCCCCTTCTGTCATCAATTGGGTTCAGCGAGTCCAATATTTTTGGCTCTACAACCCTATTATTATTAATTTTTGGCAGCGATACATGGGGATCTTGTGGCCATATGTCCACCAATTGCAAGAGAAAATTTGTCTCCTTGCCACCCCATTTGAAATGGCCCCATATGCTGAGGATCTCATCAAAACTATTTCTGTGATTCCACCCCCTGCGGCAAGACCCTCTGGGTCAGAAGTGAATTCAGTGTGGTTCGCTGTTGGGATCATTCTCACCTCTGTGCTGCATCAACACTTTGTCATTTTCCAATGCCCGGCTCCATATCAAGTTATCCAGTTGGCAATGCCTCTGGCATTCTGGCTTGCTTTTTGGGTGCTTACACATCTCAACTGGCAGGTCGGTCTAAACTTCTTCTGCTGTTTCCATGACACACATCAGCAGCTTATAATCAGCATTGGATAGTGCAATCAGGCGCCAGTTCCATAGTTGGCATTGGAGTTCCTTTTTGTATAAGGGTACAATTTGGGTCTCCTGACCTCCCAGGATTTTCTTTCCATTTCAAAAACAGTAATCAAATAGGGATTATAGTTCTGGCATGATGCGGTTGCAGAATGCACTGTACACCTCTGCACACATGATATCAGGTCCTGGTGCTTTCATTCTCAGTGACTCTTTTAGTGCTCACTTAACTTCATTGATCAAAATTAGGGCAGATAGGTTAGCGACATCTTCCAGTGTACAGCCCCTGAGAACTGGCCTGGCTAAGTCAATTAAGGCATCCATTGCCAACTTGCTTGTTACTCATTGGCAGAATAGTTCACCATAGAAGCGTTCAATCTTGCACTTGATCATTTCTTGGTCTGTTGATAATTCCCCTTCCACCGTCTCTACTTACCATATCCTAGCCTTGATTTAGATTTCCTTGTGGTGCGCCAGGCCCTCTTTGGTCATTTTCCCCACTGAGCTCTGATATTGATAGTTAGAGTTGGTACATCTCTCCAAATCCTGTTAATCATTAAGGCCTGATAACTTTCTGGATGTTTTTCGGTACTTGCTCCACCATCCTTTGCTGTCCTGCATATTGCGCTTCAACCTCTCCAGTGCAGTTTTCAGCTGTTTTGTGGTGGAAGTTTGCTTATAGGCTGTCATTTTTTTGAACTTCATGCTATCATGCTTCATCTTCTCTTTGATCCTGATCCGTTGTTTCAGAGGGTCTATCTCTTGGTGACAATCAGATATGTGACCAGTCAATACAGTCTGGCTTTAATTGTTCAGCGCCATTCCCTGTCCCTAAGTGTGGTGGGTGCCAGCTGCCATTCGCAGTTCCTCAGGGGATCTTCCAGATTGATATTCACACGGATGATCATGTGGTCACTTTTGGCATTTATATTGACTTCACTGTTGGACGTCAGTGGCCTGAGGTTGGACAACATCAGTATATAATCCAGGCGCAAACCAGCCTGTGGGTTACCAATGGAGTCATATGTTCATTGCTTTAGGTCGGCTGGGTCGTCCTCCTCATCAACTGTGAGGCACATCCTCAATTTGACTAGATATTTTAGCATCTCATTGTCCTTCTGGTTGGGACTTCTGCTTGCTGGGAACGTATCCTGACTTGCATCTGTCCAACAGTTTAGGTCTCCTGCTATAACTGTTGTCATGTCAGCTGGTACTTCCAATAAAAATTCCCAAGATATATTTTTTTTTTGCAGGGCTTTGGCAGAGCATAGACTGCCACCACTCAAAGGCTCTTGTCAGTTTCCCTATGTGTAGCAGTCGCTATCAGGACCCTTATGGCATGAGTTTTCTCACCAAATTCCAGGTCTATGTTCATGTTTAATGCAATGATCACCACATTATCCATCCAGAGTGCCTGATAGCATATTTGGTAGGACCACGGTTGATGCTTCATGTCACAGATTGAGCTCAGCATCATTTCCTTTTGGCAACCTGCTTGCATTTCTTATATTAAAACCATGTCTATATTATTGTTTGTTTTGAAATGGTGTAAATTCCGTTTTCTCATTTGTATGCTTGCCATCCCCCGAGCATTTGTAGTTGCAATCCTCATTTCCAGCTGCCTGACCTACAGGTATGAGGATTAATATTTTTTGGTTGTTGATTAAGTTGTGGACAGAGGTTTGCTTATTGGTGGTTGGTGTCACTGAGGGTGGGTGGGGGATATTAAATTACCTTTGGGGTCAGTTTGACAAAACTGGGATTGTCTTACTGGGCATTCTGTGCACTGGGAATATAGTCACCATCCCTATCTCCCTATTGATGGACAACTGGGATGGTTTGATTACCAGCTCCAGGTGTTCCATGGTCCCTAATGCGGAGTGGTGGATTCACCCTCATCCATCAATTGGGTTCCCACCCCTTCATTCATTTTTTGGCAGACCTGGTCTTTTGGTTGGAGCCCAATTGGCTGATTCTGCCAATTGCATCAATTCGGTTGTTTAATTGCTAGTCTCCTTGGGTTTGTTTGATGACAAATTCTGAGTAGACTTTAAATTCACTTTCAACTTGTTGGGCTTAGGTTTTGATTTAATGGCGTCTTGTGCTTCCTGTCCCGTCTTGAGGGATTTTTTCAGGTTTACCTTCTGCTATCTTTCTTCCTTGTGGATCATCCATTCTGCTTGGGATGGGCGTAGTGCTGTCAGTTTGGGGCTCATTCCTTCGTCCATTTTGTATGATTCAGGGTTTGGGTTGATGAAGGGCTCATCTGCTTCAGGTCACTTGGCCGCTTCTTGCTCCCATGCTTCCATATGGGCTGGTCCATCTCTTGCTGTTATCATTTCATGTCCGTGACCTCCATTAGGTTCTGTTGAATCCATTCTTTGGCTTTTGGTTGAAGGAATGTTTTGACCCTGACCTTCATAATCCCTCTGATGGGGTCATATTCATACTCTTGAGGGGCCTTTCCTTTGTTATGGTGGCATTGGGCCATTGTATGGCTGGTCTGGTAACAGAACCAGCATACTTGCTTCACATCTTCCTGCTCTATGTACATGCCTCTGCTTAGGCCAGGCAGGCGGATTAATTGATATAGGGCAATTTTATTTGGCTTCATACAATGGGCCAGTTCATATAGCGCCTCAACTGTTCAGTGATGAAGGCACTTTGCGATGTAATCACCACTGGCTTGCCAAAAATTCTTGTACTTCCCCATAGTACAATAGTCCAGTCCAGATCACTTTGTGCACCCATTCTCTCTCCTGATTGGTCAGGAGGTTTTGATGTCACCCACCATGCGGTTTGGTTAGCATATCTAGTCAGTTTCATTCGCAGATAGACTCCCTTATATTTGATTCCAATCTTGAGGAGATTTTTATAGCCCAATTTGCCTGGGATCACAATATATATATATAGCCCCATTTGGGCACCCAGTGGTGATCAAAGTCCCCTACTGCTAACACCTCATCAAGCTTCTTATAAATCGCCATTATCAGGTTGGACCACACCTCCTAAACCAGCTCCAGGTGGATTTGGATTGCATCCTTTAGATATGACTTAGGTGCTTGGCGGTCTGTGAAGATTCCACTGATTAGTTGGCAGATGTATTCAATATGGCTTCCAGCCCCATTCCATGTGTTATCATCGGTATGGGATGCTGTGGCACTGTACAACTTTGATTTCATGCTAAGCTTTGGTACTATCAGCGGGATTTTCCTCTTCGTTATCCAGCTTACTGACTCATTGAGGCTAAATCTCTACTTGAGGAAATCTTTATCTGGCTTATGCTGATACCACAGCAATTAATACTCCTATTTATTTACACTACAATTTCAAGGCTTTTCCACTTGAGGGCATCCTTCAGCAAAAATCCCAGTCAGTACCATTTGAGGTCAGATTCTGGACCGCACATTGGGTGCAAGTATTTCTGGAGGGCCTCCAGCGTAATCAAACTACACTGGCACCAGTACCTTACTGTATGCTGTTCCACCCACCATATGTGAATATTTGTGCCATGGTGGCTGAAATTCCTGCCTCACCATTGAAAGGCTTTGGAAGGGGAGAAACCTTTGGCAGCATATGGGGCAGCTACCGTCAGTTCCAGGAAGGATTGCTTCCAATCATGGATGGTTTTGATTTGGATACCCACTTTGAGCCATTCTTGGACCAGGTCTGGAGTCATGGCCCCTTTCATCGCTGATGCTGCCTGTGGTGAAATATCATGTTCCATCCATAGTTGGGCCAACTCTGTGGTGAACCCCACTGCATCCCATTCTGCAGCTTTGGCTAGTGTGGCGGCATCATGCTAGAGTTTCCATTTCTTGATGGGGAATGGTCAACCTCAGATGATTTACTGGATGGGTTTCATGACTCCCAGATCTGCCCATTCCCAAACTCGGTCAATACTGGATTCCACGTGGAACCAGTACTTCATTTCCAGCAGGGTGAATCCATTAGCATACCAGTTAATGGCCTCTTCTGGCGACCAATCCCAGAAGGGTCCCCACCCACCGCCTTCTCCTTCGTCCAGCCCGCCTTCATTAGGTCAGATGTGGTGGCTGGCAGGATTTAGGTGTATGACCAGTGTAGGGCTCAGTGGCCTTGAACCCAGCTCCAATCCATGGAAATGCCTCCTCTGGGGAGAAATTGGTGTTATACCATTCCAGTGCGGTGTTGACTGAAATGGTATGTCAGGCCCATTTGAGGGCGGTCAAAATGTTTGGGAAACATATTGCATAGTCAGATAATTCCATCAGGGGTGAGTCCCAAGCTCCTGATGGCTTTGTGAATCTTGCTGATATTCTGGTCTTGTTGTATTCCATCACATTAAGGAGGTCAATATCAGCTTCCATCCAAGCCTTCACATATGCCAGCTTTAAATCTTCTTGAATTGCAGCTTTGATCACTTTATGCTCCAGGGGGGTTTCATCCATTCAAGGGCGTTTTCAGTTTGGATGTAATGCCTTGAAGAGCATTACCATCTTGGGTGATATTTGGGTGTTGAGCCATCATTTGGCTGCCCTGGCAGAAAACTTGTGTTTACGCCAAATGGCTGCAATGGCCAGCGTAATGTTTTTGGAGATCCATTGTGTTGCCATTGAATGTGGGAACTGTAGGGTCTCCCATTGCTTGATTTCATGTGAAGACACTCCGCGGTTGGCTAACATGTCCTTCTGGATGGGGGTGTACTTCACTGGGGCTCTGGTCATTGACTTGACTGCTGTCAAGGTTTTGGCTCCTTCCAGTAATATTTTAGCTTTTTTTGATGAACCTTAGTGGGTGTCCAATCCTTTGGATTCAGTGCCCAATACTCCTTCATCCCCAACAGTTCACTCTGATTTGCTGAATCAATTTTGAGCTGATTTTTCCCCCACTGTTGACTTGTTTGTTGAAGATTGCGCCTGATGGTTCGTTGGGGATTGCGCCTGACAATTTTCTCAGTTTGACTGTTTGATTGTGGTAGGGGACCATTCTCCCCCCTGACTGATCATTGTGAGGACAGGTCTTTGACAATCTTTTTGGGTGATTGTTTTTAGTGTCATCAGATACTTTCTATGTCTCATTTGCAAATATTTTTTGTTGTTGCCCAGATGAACTTGGCCCTTGGCTTCCTCTGATTGAATTGGATTATTTATCTGATTAGACCAAAACTTCACTAGTTTTTTTTTTCAAAAAAGTTTTTTCCCCCTGCGAGGCCCCAATCCCCTCACCTATTTGAGGTTTGGTGGGGAATATACCTGATGCTGCTGTTCTTGGTGTTGCTTTGCACTCTCCAAGGTCAGTTTCAATTGTCTGGTTATTAGTGGAAACTGATCCTGGGGATCTTATTTGCATTCAATGTGCTTGTCGCTGTGTTTTTGTGTTTTTTGGTCAAGTTTGATCATTTTCTGGTCGTTCATGTTGCCAATTTATTATTAGTGCCTTTGTTGGCAGGAAATCAATTGTACGGTGCATTCATCTTATCAACTTTATTATTAAGGTTGTATTTGGTGCAAGAAGTCATCCATTTCTTTGTGCTTCGCACAGATGGGTGGAAAGGCCTACTTACACTAAGTGTTATGGCCGTGGTGTACTGCTCTATAGGTGCAGTATTCCACAAGCAGGCGAATGTTCTCTCTGGACTTGTACTAATCACTTTTAAAATTATAAAGTGAGATTTGTGAGAGTTAACTGCCAGGCTAACCACCCTGGTTTATTTTAATTATAATTTATTTTTATAAATATTTTTTAATACTTGGAACATCCTTACTCACTATAAAAGCAAACCTCTATGAGGAGATTATGTAAAGTGGTTTTTAAAAAGGCTGTGGTTTTAGCTGTTAGAAAGCAGTCTTACTTTGGCCTTGCATTTGGTGAATTTCTTACATAGCATCTATATAGTCTTGTGAACATGTGCAAACTCACCTAACACCAGCTATGTTAAACATGAAAACAAATTAAGAGACAAATATTCTCTAGAATTATAACCATTTTTCTAAAGCTACTTTCTCATTATTCTCTTGGTAGTTTTTTACTCCTCTCATAAAACATTAAGCATATATAACAGGGCTTTTTATGGGTTATACTAACTTATTTTGTGTTGTGAGGCAAGAGAATGGCCATATTAGATCTAGATCAGAGGTCCAAAGAGCCCAAGTTGACATACTAAAAACATAAGCTAAATGGAAAAAGGTTACAATCTTCAATAACCTTAAGTTTGATAGGTACTAATGTGATGATAATAAAATCATATTAACCGTTATAGTCTGCTTTTTAAGATGATAGCTAACTTTTGTAGGTTGTGAGAAAACTTTAATTGGGTAAGATATCTAGGGACCTCTAAGATATATCTTCACTCATTTATACTCCACTTTTTTGCATACTTTTTATGAATCTTCAATCAAATTTAATTAATACAGAGGACTGGGATTGAGTTATTATAAACTTAGAAGTTTCATCATCTTTACATTGTACTTAATTTATTACTTAGTTCTTTGTGACAATTGGATCTCAAGCCCAGACAAAGTCCCCTCCTAGATTTTGTTATAGGGTGAAAATGGCCTTAGATATCTGTTGTGTCTCCAATTTAATATGGTACCATTTGAAACCTCAACAATTAAGTGTTCATTTCCACTCATACAGATAGCTTTATAAAGCCTTGACTAATTGAAAGCTAATTTGGGTGATTCTTCCATTGGGACAATGGTGATAAAAATGAATAAATACCCAGGATGAAAGATGTAGAAGAATATTTTTTCATTAAAAAAGTTGCTTCTTGAGTGGTAGTATAGGATAAATTACTATAGGACAAAGCTTAAAACCATATGATTTGTTGGAAAAAGCTTTTAAGTTGATTTTAAAGGTGTCTGGAAATGGTATTGTCTAAAATTTCTTGCAATTTGGAGGATAATTGGTAAATTCTTCTGTATAAAGATTGGAAGGTGTACACCTTGATGATATAATGTTGGATTATTTTGGAAACCAGAACTGCACTATGTAAATATATTGGCCAATTTAATAGCTTAATAGAGCATTTTATGAATAGTAGAAACTAAGGCGGCATTAATTATCTTTACCATCCCATTATTTTTCATGATGATGTAAAGTAATATACATGTGTGGTCCCCATTAGATTGGTTAACACTTGCACTATTATATACTGAAAGTTTTGTCAATTGTCAGAGAGAATTATCTTAGGACATCCATGTTGAGTGATGACTTAATCATAAAGGAAGGAAGCGGTAGCTTTTGCAGAAGCTGATGAGAGGGGTTTGGCCTCTATCCATTTAGTAATATAATTGACCACCAAACAATATAAATCAGTTGTTGTTTAAAGCCTAAGAAAAAGATTTTACAAAAATGACACTTACTTTGTGAAAATGTAAAAGAGAGGAGTCTACTTAATGTTTGGAGTTAAGGATAGAGTCAGCTTGGCTTTTAGAAATTTTACTGGAATTTAGAACACTAAATATAGTTGGAAGCACTACTTCCTGGTAGCACTGAGATTTGATCCACGGCTTAATTTTTAAATCCCCTATTACAACTTTTTAGGTGTTCTTGCAAGATGGCATCAGTTTGATCAGAGGTACAGACATTAGTTAACCATTATGTTATAGACAATTTATATAGATGGTTATCACAAATTATTTTGTTTGCTGACCATTTTCTTAACTACTTTTGTATTGATAGAGATTCATTTTTCCATGATTAGAATTGTCCTATAAGGCCATAGTTTTGATCTTCTTAAGGTTTAGATAAAGACAAGGGTGGTTAGCTGAGAGGGTAAAACTGCTTCCACCTCTAGTGCAGGTTTTGAGTTTGAAACCTGTACTGGCTAGAAAACATTCTTGGTGTGGTATATTTGTCCCAAGGTTGACCCACCTTGAATAATTAAGGTTTAGATAAAGACAGATTAAATTCTCAGCTTTTTATACTATTGGCACCAAGCTAATGATTATTTATCATTTATTTAGATGTGCCTAAGTTGGACAACTAGGGTTGTGATATAAAATAAAGATTCAAACGTTTTTTGGGATAACTTTCATGCAGAGTGCTTCTGAAGCAATGGCTATGTACTTTTTTTAAATGATAAGGGTCTTCAATAGCAACTATTTGGGGATACAACCACTAATATCACTGTCATGAGATTACAAAGAAACGTAAAATATACATTCATATAAAAAACTTGTTTACAAAATATCTTGTTATGTAAGAAGATATATCATTGAAGTACCAGGAGAGAATCAAAATCTATGATGAGGGATATGTGCATACCTGTGTGAGGGTGTATGTAAGTCAGAATTATAGGAGATGATGGCACAGTCCAGGTTTAGAGCTGGGCTAGATCAGGATTATCATCCAGGGTTGGATTAAGAGCAATAATGGTAACGCAGTTAAGTGTTTTATTATATGCCATTTGGAAACCAATAGATAGTGAGGCATAGTAGATGTCATTTGTTTATTTGGTAAAATATCAATTAAGTATTGAATAGAGCTAATTTGTAATAACAAGATGATAGTAAGTTGGTTAGGGCGACCATTTTATCTCATTGTCCAGTGGAGCACTGATTTCACATCTCATGACATGATTTCTGGTGTGAATTGTGGTGACAAGGAGAAAGTAAGGAAAGCCAAAGGGGTCAAGTTGGCCACCATCCCTTAACTCAGATATACCTTATCAAAGCTGGGTTAATGCTAAGAAGGCCCAATTTAATACCAAGTAACTAAAATGAGATTCACAGTGTTACATCAATGGCATTAAAGGTTACTAGATATAGTTTAAAGAAGTTGGTTTGTTATGTTTAATCTTTTAAATGAGAATTTATTTATTCTTAAAGTATAAAACTATGAAAAATCGGTAATATTTAACTTGTGTTGAAGTCTTGAGTTTATGCATACTCAAGCTATGAGACTACCATCAATTTTAGTCTCTTATTATTGGCAAAAAATTGGCTAAAAACTCCAAAAAATGATAGGGCCTATCAACCCAACTTTCCTTATAGTGATGTTTGTCTGACCAATCTCTCTGTTGGCCATCTATCCTTTGTTCAAATACAGCTACTATTAGTCATATGTTTTATTGGGTGATGATATTTTCTGGCCTCACTATTTACCTCCTTAAGGAGGCATTCTATTCTATAACTTTTGGGTCATGAAGGTGTTGGCACCGTTCATGATGGGTTTCAATTAATATTTTACTAGTATTTTCTTGTGGAGTGATTTTTTATCCTTCCTTCTTACTTCAGAAATATGTAGAGTTATAGACACTCTCTTCACAACTAAGGTGGTAATTCATCCCTAAAACTTTTTTAGTTATATTTTGCATTATTAGGGGAGGATACCTCAGTGGCAGAGTATGGACTCTCTATCACTGACTCCCCAAGTTCAATACTGGTAGATGAACTTTGGGTAGGGGACAATTTTGACTGTGTTGGCATTGTGCACCAATGTCCCAAACTGAGATAGCAAATAGCAAAGGCGGTCCATGGAGTTCCTGCCTATTATAAGCCACACATGTAGGTTTTTGGGGTTTATCCTCCTTTTCCATTCAATCAATTCCCCTTAATTGGTGTGGTATCATCCTCAGGTCGTCCCACCTTAAATAAAAAAATAATATTTTGCATTATTAATGAGAATTTCTTAGTCTTTTATAGCCCATGTTAATGAACTTTTGAGCCTTAGAACCAATGAATATCAATATGTAATTAATTAAATATTATTCTAAGATGCTATTGACTAAACTAAGAATAGTTTTAAGCTCAAAGTTGAGCTATACCCATACTAGGGCAAAACCTAACAAGCCCCCTTTAAAATTGACTGGGGGTGACAATATTTTTCTTGGTTAGTTAGCCTTGGTTAGCCCAAATTACCAGCATTGGGCTAGATATGATAAACCTAAGAAGTGGGGATAGACGTCAGCCTGACAAACGTAAGGGTTTTCTTATTTTTTTTGTGAAAGCAGTCATTTGTATGGAAGATCAATTTAAATATTTTTATATTTCATTCACCTTGATAAGCTTTATTTTAAAAAACGTGGATCCCAAGAATATTATCTTACCCTATGAAAAATTATTAAGCTTCATCTTTATATTATGGCTGATGGTCAAAGCACAGGGACAGTAAGTAATTTGGATAAACTTGCAAAGATTTCCAGAGAATTTTGCTGGATTGTAAACAGAGGGTGAGGTGAATCTCATATGGTCTAAAACAGGCAGCATTTTTATTAATAAGCTGGTGAGGAGTGGATAGCATAGCGGGGTGGTTCCTGCTCCACTTTGGGTCAGGTTTTGATTGAAACAGGGTCAAACCAGCACAGACTAAAAAAACTTGGCGTGGTTGGGACCATCTAGGACTAAAAAAACTTGGCGTGGTATCTTTGTCCCAAAGTCAACTGTCAGATTCTGGTGGTTGACCCAAAAATAAACCCTTTGACAACCATCAGATTGGGCCAATTATCCTCCCAATGCTTGAGCTAATACCCCAATTCTCACCTCAAAGCCTAATGCAACTACTCAGCTCAGGATATTTCTCAATTTTAATTTGATCAATCACTTTATCAAAAAGCTTGGGGCAAATACACTCACATATTATGGCCAATTGTCACTGCACCAAAAACGTGGCAATTGGTCCCAACTATCAGGTACAATATCAAACATTCAGTATAAGAAAATCATTCAGGACCAACCTGAAAATAACGTCTAAAAGTCTTATGGACAAATAGATAAAAGATAACATAATCAATTTCCCACCTTAGGGCATAATCATATGTCAATCCTTGTAATTGGCATGATAGCACTAGCACATGGACTTCCCAAATGGGAGTACCTAGTGCTATTGAGAGAGAGGCCTACTGACAACCCAATTAGGGGTATGTCATTTACTGCAACTGATGCCAAAATCTCACAGAAATGTATTCTGTCAGCAGTATGACAAAACTCAGTTGAGAGAATCTAGAACAATTTTGCACGTTCCTTTGGCTATTTTTGTCCCTGAAATCCTCTCAATTTTGAGAGTATTTTGCCACCAATAAACCTAACAATAGGTCATAATCGCACCAGTTCAAGGGACAAAATGAGTTGGAAAACAATCTGTTGAAATTGCATGCTCAAATGTGGCTAGGAGATGCCCTAGAGGTATAAATACCAGCGCATGACCTAGTGAATGATTATCAATTAAATATCTTCTTAATGATATTTTTTATTCCTTTCCTGGTTTTCTTATCTTAATCCTAACTTTGGAGAAGTGTCAACAATTTGGAAGTGCCAAATCCACAGCTTGTATATTTACCTGCCTTAGAAGAAGTTACTGAATACAAAGGAAAAATTACACCTGAAATCAACCAGAAGTTGGGGCTATTTTAATAATCCTAGTGAGTTTCTTAACAGTGAAAATTTATAAGTCACTGGCACTAATAAGGATTATTTGGCCAAACTTCATCCCAATTAAGCATTCAGGATCCCATTTGCAAGCAAGTGATCCTCAGAACTTCACATTGACCACTTCATTTACTTTACTTCTTCTTTTTTAATAGTAAGCTTGTCAAAGGATTTTTAATAAGCTTATCAAACCATTTACCAACTAGGTTAGTTAAGTGGAGTTTTTGCATAACGAAAAGTAGATGTAAACTTTAATTGGGAGGCACTGGTTTAGCAGATCTGATCTAACCATAAAATAACAAAAGAAAATATCTTGGTTGCTTTTCCTGTTTGTCATGTTGAAAAAACAAAATTTTTTATTATGGACTAACGTTAATTCAAAAAACAGTTGGTCATTTCATATTTAATTTAAACACCAGGTTCAGTCACTGTAAGGAATTTATGGTGTCAATGGATAAGTTGTTAAAGTATTAAGAAGAAGATATTTTAATTGTTTTGTTTAGAAGGTATATCAGAAAAGGTTAAAACTTGAACATGGCTTTGCTTTAATATAAATGGCTTTGGGTTGATAACATATAATTCTGACACTGGATTTATTTATTATATATAAGTTTGTGATGTTGACATTTAGATTAAATTTAGATCAGTTGGAATCAATTCTTTGGCGTCAACAGGGAAGCCTAAAATATAGACACTTTTTTTGATTAAAATTTAAAAAAAATAATTATCAAGAGAATGCAACTTGATCATGAAAGCCCTTGGATTGGTTGATCTAAGGAACTTATTCCAATATTGGGTTGCCCTAATGAAGAAATACAATTTAGTCATGACAGACCTTGACTTAGCAAAAGTATACAATTTGGTTGAAGAGGCTTCAAATGTATCTGCGCTTGGTCAGAAGGTTTACTTTAGATGCAGAAACAAGCTTAATTTCTCCAAAAAGTAATTTTAAGCTTTTAGTATAGTTTAATCTTGGCAAAGTTTCACATTTATCTTCTAAATCATATGAACAATTATGTCCGCAACTCTGTGTAAGCCATTTTGTGCTTTAGCACAACTAATTTCTTTTAAGCCCTGCACAAAATTTTTTTGATTAACCTGAATAATATACTTCCAAATGCTCCATTTTGGTGCAGCATAATTTTATCAACCCACACATTCTTTTGAAATTTTATAAGTAAGTTTAGTTGCAGAGGCCTTCAGACTTAATGAAGCTTGGTTATAGGTTTTGCTCAGCTGAAAAAAAAAACTTGAGTTTAATGGTAAGAATTTTCCTTTTTAAGGGCAGCTTAAATATTGGTGAGCCCATAATCTCATCTCTCAGCTTGTCAGCATAATTGATCTCATTTTTGGGTAGGTAAATCGTGGTAGCCCTCACCTTAACTGATTTAATATTGTTTTTCTTAAAAAAATTTTATGGCCCTCAGTGAAAATATGTGATTTGGTGTGAGGGGCCTTGACTCATATGAATTGAGCAATCAATTATGCTTCTGGTGAGTTTTGTATAGGGTAGATAGATTGAATTCAATTTTCATAGTTTTGGGGTGGCTTGGAATTGGCATCTAATTTATTTATAAAACAAGCCCAAGCTCAATTATTGCATCTCAGGCTCTTTTAAACTGGATGTTAATCTGATGGCGTGACTACATAAGCTGCTACAGCTTTTTATAATAAACAGTTAAAATTATTCAAGGACTTGCTTGTCAAGTTTAGCTCTCCATCTTCCACTTTAGTACTATCAGTTATACAATAGGCATCATCTTTGGCATAATAAAATCAATTTGAGTTGCTTTATCTTAAGTTGTATAATTAAAATACATTATACCTCATAGTTTAGTCTTTTTATCCTTTCCATTATCATTTCAATTATTCCATAATAAAAACAGTCCATTGTCTCTTTAACAGAACTACAGGAATGAGCATGGTTAAAATTCATATTTAAAGCTTCTTTATAACTCAAGTGGAATTTGGTGGAGCATTATCAGTTAGCAATTTTTGGGCTCTTAATGCTTTTATATTAGTTAGATATATAATTTGTTCCCATATTGTTGGTAGAAAAATTTACAGTGGCAGCTTGGAGTGCCACTGTAGGGAGCATCATTATCAGCTTTGTTGCTATTGATAACAAGATAATATAGTTTATTGTGTATATGAAGGTGTCTGAGTTGGATAACTTATATTGAATTATGGTTGTTTTTAATTTTTCTAACTTCCTTAGTATGGCTTTCATATGGGATAGCTTATGAAAATGGTATCTAGGGATCTTTGCATCAAAAGGGTCAGTAATAGCAACTATCCGGCGTCATAACTACTGTTGTTATTGTTGTGAGTCTACAAATGAACATAAAATGTACGCTTATCTGAATGAGTACTCAAAGTACTTTATTAAAAAAGGTCTTCCTCTTTAAAGTACCAGAGGAGAACAAAATCATGACTAAAATTATGCATATACCATGTGTGAGGGTGGCAGTGGTTCAGAAATGTAGGAAATGATGTCACAATCCAGGTTTAGAGTCAGAATAGATCATAAATTCATTATCCAAGGCGGGACTATGAGCAATGATGGTAACAAAGTTAAGTAATTTTGTACTATATACCATTTTGAACTAATAATAGTGAGGTATAGTAGATGGCATAAGGGCAATATTTTTAAATAGGGTAGATAACTATTGAATAAAACCTCATTTCATAATATTAAGTTAATAAGTTTGTGGGGGTGTTTATATTATCCTATTAGCCAGTGGAGCACTAAAGAGGCGATTTGTCCATAAACTCTGCTAAATCAGGAATTTGGAATTATTAAAAAAATTCATGATGTATAAAAATCTAATATTTATAACAAATTTGGGCCCTAGGCCCATGAGGTATAAATTATAAATTAATAAGTAATAAAATAAGAGAGATTAACTAATAAGAATAAAAATGTAAATCTAAAGTTGAGGCTTTACCCATACTAAAGAAAAACATAACTTATGTAACTGAGACAATTTTTATGCGTTTTGAGTAAAATAATCTGGGATATGTACTATGAAAAAAGATATAATTTTAAAGATAAAAGTAATTTGACTAGACGTCCATTGGGATTTTTCATTTGTAGGAGCCATCAAAGGGAAGCATGACAACTATTATGATGAAGTGGGTATCATTTAAATAGGGATGTAAAAGTTTAATGGCAATCTATACAGCTAAGCATTTGCGTTAAGTCACGCAATACTTACACTTACCTTTTAGACAGCTTTTTACATTAATAGGATATAAGAAGATTCATCAAAATTTGCTATTCTGGGACAGGATGACTCCTAAGGCAAACTTGTTATCATTAGTAAAAAGTAAAAAGGTTTATCAAAGTTGGGGTGAATTGAAACATGATAGTGAGTGAGAGTTAAGCTTGAAATTTATAAGGACTGTTGTTGTTCTTCCCCCCATTGAAAAAAATTACCTTATTTACTAAAAAGATAAGGGGTTTTGACACGTCAGCAAGGAGTGAAATGAGTTTTTAGTAGTACACAACCGTCCCCAAAATACCTTGGACATTTCAGGGAATCTTTTAAAATGGCATTTTAGAGATGGTAGTAACCTTGTTTTTCATTGTGGAAATACCTTCCTGACCTATTTATGTTTAAGGAATTGTATATTTTTTTCTGAAAGAAGAAGAATTTTAGGGGTTTAATATTTATGAGGCCTGATGTGTCCATTGAAGGCGTCTTAAGATGAGCTAGATAGGAAATAAAAGTTTGTGAAAAGACAACTATATTATTGAGCTAGCATAACACACAAGATCTTTTTAAGTATTTTTTTAGCACTAGTGGTGCCAAACCCAAAAAGGGGAGCTGCCATGCATCAAGGATCTTTTCAAGTATTTAAGTAGATTATCCAAGAATCCTTGAAAGGTGTCAGGGGCATTACATAGTCCCTACGGCATTAACATAGGTCTAAGAGACTTTTCTAGAGATAAAGAAAATTTTTAGTTAGCTTCAGGAGATAAGTCAAACTGCCAGTGGCCATTGGCTATGTCCATTGCAGAAAGATACTTTAATCCAGACACTGGTCATAAAGACTTGTCTGTTGTAGAGAGGGGATATCTATCTTTTCAAGTGATGAAATTTAGTGGCAATAGTCCCTTATAACTCAATTTCCCATCTTTTTTTACAAATAAGTAGCAAACGAGAGGTCCAAGGGCTTTTTAAGGTACAACTGGCCCATAATCTAAAATCTATTTAAATTTAATATCCACTTAATTTTCTTCTACTTTAAACTTTTGTTAAGCACAATCTTAGAGAGGGGATAGCCTTCAACTTTGATTTGATGAACAGCTCCAGACATCTTTCCATAATCAGTAGGCCCAAAAAGATATCCTCATAATCCTTTAATAGGGCTTTTACTAATTGGTATTGCTTTGTAGTAAGAATGTATCTGTTTTATTTTAGTATAAAGAAATTGTGGTAAAATTTTCTTTACCAAAACTTATAAAGAAAAATTAATTTACACTAAAATTTGTTCATTAGGGCAAGGTTTGTCTTGGGAAATATTGGCATGCCATATAACATGGAGGGTTTGTTCAGTTAAGCTAAAAATATGAATGGAGATAGATTTTTAAAAGAAGGATATAAAATCCAAGTACAGGTCAAAGTCTCCTAAATAGATGGATTGGTTTGACTATATGTCTCTAAAACATGAGTACTAGAGATATAAATTTTGATGTGAGAGTCCATTAACTCTTAAAGCATGGAGATATAGAAAAAAAACTGGATGGCATATAGCGGAAACTTATTTTAAGCATTAACAGTGTCAGATGGTAGCATGGTATTTTAAATTAAAGATCTAAAAATTAATCTGACAGATGGAGTTAGGATACTCAATGAGGCTTGAAAGATCATGGTAGACTCCTTAGTACTAGAGGGGAATCAGGTAATAGTATGTGAAGCACTAGAAGGGAGTGCTATTGATCCTAAAAATTGATTATACAATCAAACTCTTTAGTTAAATGAACCTTGATGAGTATCTCATGATTTATATTTTATAGGACTATAGCTGGTGCAGTTAAAAAAGATTTCTAAACCTAAAAGGAAAGGCTGAGTAAGCTCAGATGGATTATAGTGGTTGAGTCTCCACAGTTTAATATCATCTTTTTTGTTTTAAAACATGAAACCCAATTATGATTTTGGATAAAATAAAGGAAATAACGTTTATGTCAAAGCCTGTGTTCACTATGTCTTAAACTTTAAACGTTGTAGATCACTACCTATACTCAGGCAACCAAAAATCCAAACTTAAATTACCATTATAAGACATTTTTCAGACATTTGAGACTCATCTGAAAAGGAAGAATGTTTTGGGTTGAAATCAGCCAAAAAGTGGAAATGTTGGCCATTTATGATTTTGCAATGAATCTAAATGTGATTTCAATAATAACAATATCATTGACCAAAAGACCCTGGTCAATTCTCAGTGAACCCCTGCATATTGGGTAACACAATTTTGAATAATACTTGGGAAGCAACCATAAAATTGAGTATTCAGATTACTCTGACCACACTGCAGACCCTAGGGCGTCCATCAAATGGTACTCCCCCAGTCACCACCAGGTCCCTTCATGCACCTATGTGGGGACTACCCTTTTTATAGGCATGGCAGAGGTCCCCCAATATAAAATAACTTTCTTTGATGGGTATTAGCTGAAGCTCATTCAATTGTTACTGCATGGGTACATAATGACAGCTGTTAATTTCCCATCTGTTGTACAGCCAAGGCAAAGTGAGTATTCCAAGCTTTGATAGACTGCTTTTTCATATTTCCTAATTTGAATGGTAACAAGCCATATCAAAATTACTATTGAATTCCCTCTAACCTTTGATACAGTTAAATATGGATCAGTCAGATTTTGCAGAATCGCTTTCTTACCCAGCGCTACTAATAAAAACTCCTAAAAACCCAAGTTTTTTTGTTATTGTTAATTCATTAATTTTACTAAACCTTTTGTGGGATCCAGCGGCGTAAGAACCAGCAAGCACAGATAAGCTGGATTCCTACAAAATGGTGCTCACTACAGGTTAACCTGTACATCAAGAATAGCTGCTCTTGAAAAGCAACTCGCCAGCGCCTTATCCCATCTTAAAGAGCTGGAGCAGCGCCCCTTTAAACTCCCTCTCAAAGACAAGTACACCCCTGAGGAAGGGAGCATTGCTTCCTTTTTGTATGTATATGAATCTGTTATGCATGACGCTACTGATAAACAAAAAGTTCAACACATTCTTTATTGCTTAAGTCGCTTGGCACAAGAAATGGTAGTTCCTTATATGTACAGTTTTCATACATGGGCGGAGGTGAAAGAGGCTCTCTTGGCTGAATTTGGTTTCAATCAGAGTCTTAACAGGGATAAACAGGCCTTTATGCGCCTTAGCATGCATGTGGGCGAACTGACCGCTACCTTTGTTGAGAGATTTTACCTTGCTTAACAAAATTGTCTACGTCTAACATGCTAACACTTAATGATGCTGTCACAGCCATGTTAATTGGGTTATCTTCTCAACCCTACTTGTCAGACATATCATTTTAGCTAAAATTTACCAAAAACATCCGTGACATAAAGGAGGCTCTGTTGGGCGTTGCTGATTTTCATTCCTGTGCAACAATAAATGAGGCTAAGGTGGAACCTTCAGCCCTAACAATTGAGGAGTTTTAACCTGTACAACAGTTAGGGGTGAGCACACCTATACCTATCCCCCATGCGTCCTGATTCCTCAGTGCAACTCAAAAAAGATATCACTCATGCCTCTGAATCAGCGACCTTTGTTGTAACTTCCCCTTCAGAAGAGCTGATAAAGCCTCACCCTAAGGCTATCCAAACTCCTGTGGCCATCTCTCCTACCTCCATCACAGCCTTTCCAGTTGTTGAGAATACCCCCTGGGGAGGAATCTGAGGAGTGTTATGATGATGTTGGTTACTATAAATTGGGAGCTCCTGCAGAAGTAGAGGTTTCTGATCATTTGAACGCTAGAGGAAAAAATGAGTCTACCATACCTGAGGAAACGTACCTCAGTCGAATTCTAGGGTGTCCAAAAGTTATTGACACTGCCAGCGATGGTGACCAATTCTTAGCTGGATTGATTAACCTCTTCAGCGGGTCCATCCCATAAGATCCGTCATGGATAAATACCCTGAGATTGCTAGAAAAACTAACCTCCACTTTATGGCTCAAGGAGGTCTTAGCTTTGTCACCTAACTTTGGAGGAACGCTCCCTAAGGTTGAAGTGGTCATTCAAAAGGTCCGAATACTAGCTATCCTGGACACTGGCTCCCCAGTTAACGTGATCTCCACTAAGCTTATCAAGAAGATAAAGCTAGCATCTGACTTGGAGTACACGCAAGAGTTTGGAACGGCAGGTCCCAATAATACCCATGTGATTGGGGCATACTATTACCTTCCCATTCAAATTGGGAAGCTTATTTTATCAGCCCCTGCTGTGGCTTTGGACAACAATGCATATTATATGCTCATTGGCACTCAATTTATAATTAATTACTAGGGAATAGTCAACATGAGGTAAGGTTTCCTCTCATTACTCAACTATGAAGTCCTTTAATCTTATCTAATAAAGAGCCCAGCAAGCATGAATACTCTTGCCTGGATGAATACCCATTTGCAGCTATGACTTTGCCTTATTTCACTTCCGGGCGCAACACAAAGAAATTTCCCAACTCAGTAGATGCTAGGGAAGGTATCCCTTTCTATGCTACAGATGAGGTTTTGATTAAGCATGGTGAACAACAAGTGGTTGACACAAAAATCACACTTCAAATCCCATACCACTATTTGTTGCACCTCTTAAGTATTGAGGGCGTTAGTCCCTTGGAGCCTCGAGTATTGCCTGGAATTCTTGCCCCAGCTTACCAGAGGCCCATTACTTTTCTATTAGGGAACTTCACCTCTAAGGACATAGTTGTAAATAAACACCAGGAGATTGGCAGAGGCTTGTTAGTCCCAGTGGAGGACATTGAACAAATTCACTACATTGGCTCTATGATGGATATGGGCCTGCCAACGGATAAACTAGTATGTAACTTACCCAACGTCCATATCTCGGATAAGCTGACCCCAGATGAGCTGGAAAAAGTTCACACTCTCCTTAACGACTATAACGATATATTTTCCAGATCAGATAATGACTATGGCCACATGAAGGGCTGGTGCCACTCCATTAATGTAGGTGATGCCCATCCCATTCAGTCAAAACTTTATCACAAGTCAAAGGTAGAAGAACAGAAAAATGGGACGGAGCTCCAGCAGTTAATAGAGGCGGGGTTACTCATTCCTTCACAAAGCCCATGGTCTTCACCCCTCTTACTAGTAAAAAAGAAAAAAAGAGTCATTGGATAGTTATGGACTACTGGATTTAAATAATCTCACAAAAAAGAATAGCTATCCTCTCCCTCATATTGACGACGCCCTGGACCAACTCTCTGGCTTTAACTTCTTTTCTGCCATGGACTTAGATAGCTGCTATTGTCAAATGGACCTTTTTTCTCAGGATCAGAAAAAATGCACTCTAAATGTAGTGAGGGTCTATTCCAACCCACACGATTACCTCAAGAGTTGTGCAATGCACCTAAAACTTTCCAAAGTGCAATGGATCATATTATGCAGGACCTAAAGTTAAGCTGTGTCATTGTCTACTCCATGACATTACAGTATTTTCAAAAACTTTTAACAAAATTTTTTTATCACCTGAAGGATGTGTTTCAACGGCTATGTAAGTCAAATACTAAGTTAAAGCCCTTAAAGTGTATCTTTTATATAACTGAGGTAAGCTGACCAGGGGACGGACATTACTGAACTAAAACTAAATATCATAATAAAAAAATAACGATTCAAACAAAATGCCCAAAATGGATGGATTGATTGAATAATACCTATCAAAATATCCAACAAGGTGGGAAGCGAATACTGCTATCCCTCCACGGTGGATGGGGAGGGGGGATTGGGGGGGGGGCTCATCGTCAGCTGCATCCATCTCATCCCAGAGTAGGGTGCGTGTTAAGGCAGATAGTAAGGGTGTGGGGGCATCGGTGGCATGGGGTTCGATATCCTTGATGACTGGAACTTCTGAATAGTTGCCAGCCATCATTATACCAACAATGTATTTGGCCAAAGCGTCTTCAGCTTTGAGGTGGGCATCTGGGGGTTTAACGAACATGTCAATGTTGGTTCAGGTTATTTTTGCTTTTGTATTCCATGCTACTGTTACCACGTTCTGGATGGCTTCAGTGACGTTTTTGTGTAAAGTCTTAATATTGATCTTACTTTGTGTAGTAAGATCTTTAGGGATAATGGGAGGTGGAATTCCTCCTGTGAGCGCAGCCACAGATTTGGCGGCAGCTTTGCGGAAAAGATGGCAATCTGGTGTGGCGGCTGCTTCTACTGCAAGCTGGTGGTCGCTGTAGAATGGTTTGGCGTTAGGTTGTGGGGCATAATTCTGAGGCAGGAATTTTGCATCCCATTCTGCGTTACAGAACCACTCGACTTTCAGTGACAGTTCAACAACGTTACCTGATTCATCAATTTCATCTAATAATTCCCATGAGTTTTGGTTGAATTGGATTGGGGAATCAGCGTATGGTTGAGGTTTGTTCAATTCATTTGTATAAGCATTGGATTGAACTAAGATCCAATCTGATGTTTGATTGGAGGAGTTATTTATGGCATTGGGGTGGGGAGGAGGCTGATTGGTGACTGCAGGTGTAGCTGCAGCAACAGGCTTTGGGGGTGGAGGAGGTAGGATTGTGCCCCATACCCAAAACTGTACAGGGTGGGCATCAGATTGGAGGTCAGCGGATGAGTCATCCAATCCATCTGAAGTGGTTGAGTAGGGGCACTTGAATTTTGAGTTGTCTAACTTGAAACATGATGGACAGATTGTCTACCTACCCTTGACGTGGGCCCAAAATGGATGGTCAGGCGCTGAGGGAATAACGGTGCGCGGTGGAATTGCCACTGCAATTTTACTAAATTTAGGGCTTATTGTGGCATATGCCCAAGGCCCAGCAAGTCGTGTGGCCCCATTTGGGACCACAAATTGTAAGATGGGGTTGGAGCCATAGGCTGCCAAACTGTCCATCAGCTCCTGATGGAGCACTTCAGGGGAGGTGGATGGGCAGGCCAGCAAACTGGACCACCAAAGTGGTGTCTTCTGGGAGCTGAGTCCGAGTTGTGGGGAGAGGGGTGCCCTGGAATACCAGGGGCACAGTTGCTACAGTGGCAGCGTCAGCTTTGCAGGTGAAGCCGAGGTTGAAATACCCCTTGTAGGGGCAGAAATTGATAAATCCGGTGGGGATCATCACCACCTGTGCCATTTTGATAATGTCTTGGTCGTGGTATGGGAATAGTTTCACATATTTGACCCTTAGGCTGTAGCGCATGTTGCTCTGGGGGAGCACTAGGGGGCAGCGTGGTACCGCTTGGGTATGAGCAAGGTGGGCGTCCATGTCCTTGGGTGGAACAAATCAGCCCATGGGTTTGGAATGACTGGGTGACCCAGTCCTAGCGCGTTTTCCTGCCAGACAGAAAATGGCGGGGAGAGTTTCGCCGCTGCCCCATGCTAGAGCAACCAGCGGAGAATCTGAGGACATTGGAGTGAAATTATTACAGGCGAATTCAATTTGTTTTATAAATTCATATAATTTGGCTCAGAAAGTTACGCCAAGCGGAAAGAGAGCCCTTGAAGTGTACCTTTTTTCAAGAGAAATTGGATTTCCTTGGCCATTCCATTTCTCAAAAAGGAATTCAACTAATCCAAGATAATATTGAAGGATAACAAAAATGCCTTACACTAAAAATTTAAGGGATATTAAGGTATTTCTAGGTATGATGGGTTAATGCCATCAGTCTATCCATAAGTTTGCCCAGCTTAGCGAGCCTCTTGTCTGCCTATTGACCAAGAATACTCCTTTTCAGTGGGGTGTGGAACCAAAGGCCGCCTTTGAGACGCTGAAGCAACTGCTGAAATAACGCCCTATCCTACAGCACCCAGATTATAATAAACCCTTCATCTTATTCACTGACACCTTGGACTATGCCGTTGGGGCCATCTTAGCCTAAATGGAGGAAAATGGTGTAGATCATCCTGTATCCTATTTTAGTAAGATAATGTCAAAGGCGGAATGCAACTACAGTGTAAAGGAGAAGGAGTGCCTTGCTGTTCTGTTAGCTATAAAGCACTACTGCCCTTTCCTTTATGGAACCACCTTTACTGTGGTTACTGGCCACACATCCCTAAAATGGTTACAAAAGATGAAAGATCATACTGGCCGGTTAGATCGATAGGCTCTAAAACTCCAGCTTTATGACATGAAGATCAAACACCGTGCTGGGATCCATCACATGAATGTTGATGGGTTGACTCAGCTGCCAGTCCTTCAATTGGATAATAGTGAGACAGAGAGGTTACATCACCTCTTAATGACCCCCAATGAATGGGAGAACGAGGATGAGCCCATCCAGAAGATGTTAGCTCAGCACTCCCATCACAAAAAATGGAGAACGGGAAGTTGTATAAGCAGGTGGGGGCAAGGTGACTGCCTTATCTTCAGCCCTCAGAACGCGTACCTGCTATCCTAGAAGCTCACTCCATCCTAGGTCATGGAGGGACAAAGAAAACTTATGAGTGGGTTAAGGATCGGTACTATTGGGATGGAATGATGGAATCTATTGTTGACGTCTTAGAAAGCTTGCCCTATGTGTAAGAAGCAATCTGGGTTCAAGACTAGATACCACTATCAACCCACTACCCCTCAACACCTGTTTCACACCACCAGTTTAGATGTAGTAGGTCCCCTTCCTCAGACTACTAGTGGGAACAAGTTTATTCTAGTAGCTATTGATCATTTCACTAAGTGGTGGAAGCCGTGGCTCTTCCTGCTCAAAAGGCCAAGGCCACAGCCACCTTTTTACATCAAAACATCTTCTCTTGACATGGCTGTCCCCAAGTACTACTCTGCGATAATGGTAAGAACTTCACCCCCAGAGTAGTCAAAATCCTAGCCACATCCATGAGAGCCTAACAACTTTTCTCGCTCCATACAATCCATATACCAACGGGGCTTTAAAGAAAGCAAATGGAACCTTGATATCCATTATAAGCAAAATGGCCTCTTCTGATACACTTCACTGGGATCAATTCTTACCCAGTGCTCTTATGGCCTACCAGATTAGTTATTACTGGATCTTGAAAATGTCCCTATTCCATGTCTTGTATGGGCAGGAACCAGAAATACCTGCTATTTTAGTTAAAGATGTATCATCCTCTAGAGTTGAGGAACCTGGAAAAGTCATGCGCAGCTTGGCTTAGCGCATCATCCAACTCCAATCTGAGGCTATGACTAATTTAGCAAAAATGGTGACTAAAGAAGGGCAGGCTGCTAATGAGCTATAAACCCCCTGCCTACATTTCTTTTTAGTACTAGATGGTCCTCCCCTGCCTACATTTCAAGTATCTGATATGGTATTTTAAAACCATAACTGCATCACTCCTAGAAGCGGTAAGCTTGGATCAATTTGGGAGGGTACTTTCACCCTCACCTATAAAAGAGGTAATGATTTTTCCATAAAATCTCTAGCTACTGGGATCATCATCAATTGGGTACATGGCCGCTTCCTATGGCCTTATTCTCCCCCAAAATCTCTTGAGGGGGGTGATGTTGGACATTTGAACCTCAGCTGCAAAGGAATAATGTCTTGGGTAAAAATCAGCCAAAAAGGGGAAATGTTGGCAGCTTACAATTTTGCGATGAATCTGTGTGATTTCAATAATAACAATCTCATTAACCAAAATACCCTGGTCGATTCTCAGTGGAACCTCACAAATTGGGGTAACACAATTTTAAATAATACTCAGGCAGCAACCATAAAATTGAGTAGTCAGATTACTCCAATTACACCACAGACCCTGGGGCGTCCATTGAATGGTACTCCCCCAGCCACCACCAGGTCTCTTCATGCACCTATGCGGGGACCACCCCCTTTTATAGGCGTGGCAGGGGTCCCCCAAGGAAAAATAAGTTCCTCTGATGAAGATTGGCTGAAGTTCATTAAATCGTTACTGCATGAGTACATAGTGCCAGATGTTAATTCCCCATTCATTATACAGCCAAGGTGAAGCAAGTATTCTGAGCTTTGATAGACTGCTTTTTCATATTTCTTAATTTGGATGGTAACAAACCATACTGAAACTACTATTGAAATCCCTCTGACCTTTAATACAGTTAAATACAGATAATTCAGATATCATGGGAGTTGCTTTCTCTTTATTATCCTGTGCTGCTAATAAAAACTTCATAAAACCATGATTTTTATTAGTGTTAATATATTAATTTCATCAAAACTTTGTGGGATCTAGTGGTGTAAGCGCTAGCGAGCACAGATAAGCTGGATCCTACAACATTATAAAGAAGCTTGCAGCAAGGTTAGTTTTGTTTTTGTGTTTTCCAAATTTAAGGTTCTTTTTTTCTTAAAAATTTTGTTAAATTTAGCTTAACTTTCACTGTAAGAACTGACTAAAATAACTTTTTGGGTAATTTACCAGTGTAAGAGTAAGATAGATCAAGTGTTTTTTTATTATAATAGAAGAGGGCACATAAACTTCAACTGGATCATCCAGTATGAAACAGCAAGAGGTACTAGGCATAGATTTTATAGTTTGAGGCGTATGGGTTTTGTCATTAGAAGAATCCTCATGACCTATGATAACAGCTATATGGTGCTTCATTTTGAGGATGATGGAAAAAGATATACATATGATGTGTTTAGTACATTTTATTAGACACAAAACTTTTCTGGGTGAAGTCTCAGGAGGTGCCACAGCTAAAACATGGGGACAGGTCCTAGGCACATAGCGAGGAGAGCTGAAATTCTTAAAGAGATTAAGGAGAACTTCCTTAAAACTTCATAAATGTGAAACAGAAATGTAATCTTTTTCTTAACAGCTCTAAAAATACAACTAAATTTTTGGCAAGGAGTTGAACGCTGATTAAGCGGCGATAATGGCTTTATCCAAGGTGAGTTATTTTACTGCTACTAGAGTTTGAGCTATGACATTAAACTGTTAAGAAAATTTATTTAAATTCTCCTCAATTTGTACCAGTTTTCATGAAAGCCAGTAATTGGTTATCTAAAGTTAAATTATTTTTTAAACTCTCTGATTAGCATCTTTTCATCTTCACAAGTGTGGTAATTCATAAATGTAGAATTATTTTACCTAGGCAATCTGGCTAAGGAAAGTGGATATAATTCTAAGCTTTTTAGTAGTCATTGGCTTCCTCTAGAGCACTCTCATAAACATACAGAAAGGAAAAGATTATTCTTTCCCTAAGGACATATTTTCTTTTATAAGAACTTATATGAGTTTCCTGGATGAGTAGGATGAATGACTATATGGATTAATGCGGAGTACATGTTAAGCCTGAGAGGATGTGGTTTCTTCATGTTAATCATGTGGTTTAATGATATCTATTTGATACCGTAATTTTAATATAACTTCATTAAATAGGTCAATTTACTCATGTGTGGCATTAAGGATGTCTTAGGGCAATGTTTTAATATAGCAGTCTAACCTTGTTTTTAGCTATATTTTGTCTCCTTAAGATAATGTTGATGTTTATAGTGCCAATTCACTGCTCTAATCCTTTCATAGAGATGGATAATACAGACAAGGCTTCGTTTGACCATAAAACTTAATAAAGAATATTTAGCTCTAAAAGGAACCACAGCTTGAATGTGTTCAATTCACTAGAAATGCGTCCTCGCTGGGCATCATGTAGCTGCACTTGATGCAACAAGAAGTTGAATCTACATTTGGAATCCCTAGAACTACAGCTGGTTCCAGGAGGCCTAGGTGGTCCAGGACTTCTGGGGGCCAGGATCACCAGGAATCCCCAGAGGACTAGAAAGTTGAGTAGTATTCAACGTTAGACAGGTTTGTTAAGCAATAATTTAAAATTTATTAATTTAATTCCTTATAATTTTTGTGTGGTGTTTATTTGACATTGTATATTAGCTGAAATAATTCTAAAACTAGGTTTGGGTTGAGATTACCAGGTTGTTAGAGTATGTAGAAAATTTTTAATAAACAAATTTGATCATTCCCTCGTTGAAGTGCATTAATTGAGAATGCATATCATTATGGAGTTGGTGATTCTTTATATAGCATAATGATTATCTCCTCATAAAGCGGAGAAAGAGTTGTAAAATATAAAAATTTAAATATGTAAAGTCTCTTATATTTTAAATGTAGGAGAATTTCTTTATGATGGAATCCTGATACCTGTAACAAATTTTATAAAGTTGGGGGGACAAATTGATGCAAATAGCAACGGGATATCCTACTCCAACTTAATCAATGTTGAAGGTGGCAGTAAATCATAAATCCAGCATCTGAGTTGGAATGGCTAAAGCTCATTTTCAAATTATTTCATCCTGAGACAAAGGTCCTGGATATAAGGAGCTAAACAGAATCCAAAAATTATAAAGCTGTAGCTGGTAATGGTCAGTGGATGGAGCAGTAAGTTTTACTTTCATAGAGGTTTGTAGTTGCATACTAATAAACATGGCAGAAGGTTCTCCCAAAATTAGTGTTAACTGTATATTGACTAAGGGTGAGTTAAAAAAATGGGAATTTCAAGTTCCCATCTCCAGCAACACAATCCTAAATTGGAGAGTTGCCTTCTTACAATAAGGGTAGATGCATATATGACTTTATCTAAAATTTGGGGGTTTACCTGTTGGTTCAGCCCAATTGGCTGAGGTATGGTGGTGAACCAGTACAACCACCCTCCATTACCAATGGAATTCACTGAAAACCACATCTCATCCTCACCACTGGACCTTTGGATCAAGGCCTGGAGCCAATCCAGCCTCTGCCACTTGGAGATTCATCAAGGCTCAGTCCACTGGATCACACTGGATACATCAGGACTCTGGCACCTGGTTCATGCTACAGGCCAAGGTGCGGATATGTTCCAGCCTCTCTGGACCGTTTGGTTGCATTAGGAGTTTGATATGTGGCTGAAATGGGAGGGAAGCTCCAATAAGTTGGGAGGTACCTTAAGGGCAACAATCAATGATTAACGAGAAATTTAAAGGTATAAAAGTAAATGTAAGTTAATATAAACTTAGGCTATATTCTGGCATCAACTGAGTAAGAATTTTAAGGTGAGAATTAGCCCATTGATACCACCTTGAAACATCAGGAATGAAACAAAGGGAGCTTAACATAATTTTTATATACAAATTTTAAACGATTATCAATTAAAAAATTCCTCCAAAGTGGTTAACAACCTTAAACCCGCTGAATTAAAACCAATTATGCAAAAAATATCTTTATTGACCAAACATTTATATTAATCAGATTATAATTTTTCAATTACTTGAGGTAAGCTCTATATTTTTCAAATATACTATGCAATGAACCATTTCATCACATGAGTGGTTTCACTATACTAGTAAGATACTGAGTCATAGTCATTATTAGAACTGGTGCTAAGGCGTCAGATTTCAACAGCACATATAAGTGTGCACAAAACAACATATAAACTGTATGAGGACACCAACTTAGAAACACATGCAAAAACAATCAAATTGGTTGCAGAAGAGGTTTATACATATATTAAGATATACACACTGTAGACTTTTAATTCTAACGTTACAGTCTGGTCTGACAAATGGTGTTTTCTCATGGTGCTAAATGACAGCCTAATAAGAGCCGTTGACTTTACAAATGACATTTCTATTATAGTATATTATCTCAATTTTTTTGCAAATCTATTCATATCTACTATTTGATAACTTACTAAACTTATGAATTTTAGGTCATTTGCATGAATATTAATCAGAGATAGGGAATTATTGCTTTATGGTAGAAGAATTTAAGCTTTTATAACTCAAATTTAACAGAGGTGAGACACTGCAATAGACTGTTAGACATAATAAAAGATCCAAACTAACAGACATACATTGATGCAGGGGCAAGTAAATAAATAAATAATGTAATAAAAGTTATAAGGGTGCAGGGCGTAGGTAATTCATAGAAAAGTAATGATTAGTGGCAGCGCCAGTGAGGTAGAGAGGGATGAATTCTATGATTATAATTAACTTATTGGAAAGTTGTCTCTGAACTACATATGGTACAATTTGTCAGCAATGTGGCCCAATAAAATTTTTAGGTTTAAATTTAACTGTAGAATGTCACTACTAAAACAACTAGATTGATCAAACTTCTTTCTAAATATTAGTTAAATAATAAATATAATAATTAAAATAAAGGTATTATAATTTTCAGAAAAAATTGCAACATTTCCACACTTGACCAAACATCAGAAGAAAAAAGTGAGAGTAAATTGGGCCATTAAGATTCTATGGCCATAAGGCTAGTGTTCTACTGATTTTTCTCTAAGAGCTTATAATGCAATCTATTAATAAGATAGCCCTTGATAGAACATTTTTAAGTGTAAGTGTCAGTGGATGTTTTCTCTATGATCCCAAAGGGCCCTTTCCAAATGTTCTCTAATTTTCCAGTCCAACCAAATCCATGGGTATCATAATATAGGAGCTGCTCTCCAACAATAAAAGTTTGTAGAGTATTTGGAAGTCAATTTTCCAAATCCATGTTCTTAATTTACTAGCCAGATCTTTGAAGTTGGCTTATGTCTGCAACTGCATAAATGAATGAATGGGTTTCTTTAAGTACTATGTATGACTCATATTTTCCTCATGGATGTACTAGTATAAAATAAGGTAATGTGGGATGTTTTTCATTTAATAACTGAAAAGGTTATTCTCAGCTTTGCACTCTCTTACAAGCCAGAGTAAATGATTGGCTCTTGGAGGTTCCAGGCAGGAAAATTTTGGGTTGGAACTTAACCTTCTCTAAAGGTTCATAGGTTCTTAATAATTATTGGTGGGTTGGAGATATTTAAGTCCTAGAAAACTAAACTTTAAACTAAAAACAACTATAGATTGTAAAAAGAACTTTATTAAGAGAAAGTTATTACATAAAGTACCAAGGGAAAATTGGGAATATTATGATTGATAGGAGAATACCATGTGCGAGGGTGGAAGGAGATTCAGGAATGCAGGAGACAATGGCACAGCACAGATTCAGAGTTGGAGTAGATCATGATTCCTTATTATTAGCTAGAATGAGATCAAATAAGGGTGATACACTAAAGTGGTTTTCATTGTCTATAATTAAGAAGCTAATAGATGATAAGACATAATATGCAGTGAAAGATGGTTAATGGGGTGAATAGAGGAGTTAAAAACTGAGTAAATCCTTAAGCTTAATATCAAGATGGTATAAACTTGGCTTGAGAATTCTTCCCTATCTTATTGGCCAGAGGAGCACTAAAGGGGAAATTTATCAAGAGTTTTCTCATAAACTAGATATTATTATGTGATTGCTTAGTGCTTGAAAATATAAATGGACTATTGTTTTTGGGAAATAGACCTTATAAAAAATTAAAAGATATATAATTATATTGGTCCTTAACCCCAATAGAATATTAAGTAATTATAAACCAATGCCAATAATAATAAAGTTGACATTGACTAAAGTAATTGTTATAACATAACCCTAAAGTCCAGGCTTCACCCAAATTTAAGGCAAAATCTGACATAGATACTTCAAAGCCTCAACTGATGGCAACAATTATTTCATTAGGGTTGGCCAGACTTATTAGGCTCCCAAACTACTAGAGATGGGCTGGTTTGGTAGCCCAAGGTATTTGGGTTATATGTCAGCTCATAAAATTAGGTTTCAATTTCATAATCTGTAGGCAATCAGTAGTAGGACAGAATATCTCATAAATTTTAATTCTCTTGGAAAGCTTGACCTTGAAGAGGCTGTAATCCCAAGGTTTGGTTAGTTCGCTCAGCTTAAATATGGCAACCTTAGTTTTGGCGTCAGAATGGAAGAGTTGAGTGTGAGGATAAAAGATAGTATGTGTAGATTTAGTTTCAAAATAGTGTTTGGTTTTGTAAATATTAAAGTGACACGTTCTTGCCAAGATATTTGATAGCACCAGTTTGGGAATTGAGGTAGATAAGGGTCATAGAAGCATAGGTGGTAGTAAGACATTTCTAGTATATGTGAGCAACAACAAGCAGACAGAGGCAGAAGCAAAACTGACAATAAAGCTGCATGAAGCATCTGTATGGATACCTTTAATAAAACCTGCTGTTGAAACCAAAAGAAGATCTCAGGATGGAGAAAGTGATATGATGCAGGGAGAAACCTCGTCATCCTTCTCAAGGACCTCAAGGGTTAAAATATGGGCAACTGGTAATGGCAACATTCTGTTGAGTGATTCATCTCAACGGCAAAAATAATTCAACAGATGAAGGTTTGCAATGTTTGCAGGTGATATAAATTTAGATAGGGAGGTGTCAGGTTAGAAGTTTGACATAATGGCGAAGACAGGAGATTTTGGGCACAGCTTTTCTTAAAATGAAAAAAGCAATCAGATGGTAACTTTTTAACATTCACTGATCTGATTGAGAAAAGCTTGAAGTTTATCAACTGGCATTCAGACCTAAAGTATTAGTCAAAATAAAAATTATAATTAAAGCCAATAGAAATAATTAGATGGTAAAATAAGCAAAAATAAGTTTGGAGGCTCCATTTTTTGTTGTAGCAGCAAGGAGCTTTGGCGCTGAGAAATGACAAGGGCGTTGAGGCATTCAGTTTGGCTTTTCTGATTTCATCGATGAAAAAATGTAATTTTAGTGTGGAAAGACAAAAAATGGCAAGGTATTTGGTTGATTGGTCTGAATTTTCATCAAAACAGCAAGGGGTGTCAGTGCATAGGGACAAATTAAGCGCTGAGGCATTCAGTTTGTTTTAATTATATTGTCATAACAGTAAAGAGCATCAGCTAAGAGGGATTAAAATAGCACCAAGGCATTCATTTTGGCTGTTCTAATTCTGTCATAGGAACAGAGAGAAGCTTCAGCACAAATAAGCAAGGTAGGTATGGGTCATTTTGTCCAGTGAGCCGAATTTTATCAGGAGGAGGCTTTATCTCAGGCGCAGAATTAAACTCAACTTATCCAATAGCAGGGTTCAAGTTTTTTATGCAGCTTAATTTTGGGAGAGCCCATGCGCTTATCCTCAGGCTTTTTTAAAGAATCTGGTTCTTCTGCTTCATCAATTTTCAGGGTGTTTTCTAAATTCACAAAGATACTCGGATCAGCTGGACTGAGTGAAATTAGAGGGTTTTTTGTTAACCTTGGCAGAGGAGAACAATTTTTGTGCCAAAGCATTTGTTTCAATTGAGCCATTTAAATAGCTGAGAGCCTTGGAGTCGAGAAAGAAAGTGGCATAGCAATCATTTGGTTCATCTGCTCCTTTTAGCTCTTCAAGATTTCTTGACTATTTCATAAAATTAAACTTGAGATTTTCTTGGACTTCAGCATCAGTAACATCCAATCTGTTAGCTGTAGCAAGTTTAAGTTCTTCTTGGAGATCTCATTGTAGGAACTAAAGAGTGCAGAGAGAACCTTTTTGTTTAGCAATACAAGCCAAAGTTTTAGCAACCTATCCCAGGTTTTTTCTGGGATAAGTGGGTAAAGATTTTCAGCGCTCTCTAAGGAGATTCTTCAGAATTAGAATAAAGTATAATAATTCATAGCATTATAATCCATATCTTATTCTTCATCTGCTGCTTTGTCATTTTGAGATCATATTAAAGTTCTACAATTTATTCAGCGGCATTTATGGAATAATCTTTGATCATATCAAGCTGATTGTCACAATATCGCACATTGTGTATTTGTTCAAATTTCACATCTCACTTCTTGCATTGCTGTTCTCATCAAGTCAATCAGTGCATAGCTTAACCTGTCCATAGCACTTGTGACATCCAGTAATTTTAATCTTGGTCAAACTCTCAGCAGTAGACCCATCTCAAGTTGTAACGCTTGGAATACCAAAAGTTTCTGAACATTGCATAGTAAGACAATATATACGCCCAAAAAAGTCTGGTCAATTTAATGGCAACCTAGGTAAGTTCATTGATTTAAAGAAAGTATTTACAAATTGACTTGAAAACTCAGCGATTCTCTGCTGACTTAGTGTCCCACTTTGCTGTGGTATGAGGGTCAATATGATATTATCCTTTTAGGATCTCTGAAGTAACCTACATACTAATTTTAAGCCAAGGCGTTAGAAGGGGTTCCTTCATTAATCACATGATTATTTGAATTTAACTTTAGTTAAATATATCATATAAATTTCAAGAAGATAGATAAGATTATTGTTCTTAGCATGGTAGCAGTGTTTTTAATAACTCCAAACTGAGATTGGACGCATATACCTGCAGGTTGTAAAGTGAATCTCAGAGCTAAATTTAGAAAGATATATAGGCGTGGAAGCTCCTTAAATCCCAACATTGATCTCTGTCCATAAAACAGAGACTTTTGATAAATTTAACTAGATGTTGATGATTGAATAAATTTTAAAATTGGTATTAAAAACACTTCATGATATGGAAATCCCATTTACTTTTAATAATTGGAAAACCCTCTCATGAAAAACCACTTGTTACTTTAACCCTCACTATAAAGGAAGCCACTTTGGCTTTAAAAGCATGGGTGCAACTCACGCCCCACATATGGTGTGTAACCATTTAAATTATGAGGCAGGGAAAATACTATCCAAAATACAGGGGATATGGAAAGTGTTTCACTTCCCTCAGAGATCTCATGGCAAGTGCAAGAGGCCTCAACCGTCAGCAGTATAATAACATCCTCCCACTTTCCCTTACCTCAAAAGAGGATGAAAAATTGGTAGAATATGCGACAGGGTTAAGTATTCATATGGAAATATACTTTTTCACATCTTAGTAGAATTTTTTGGAGTAATGTAAAGCTTGGATCACCCCAAGTTTATGAACGTTGCATTGGTAAACAAACCACACACTCACAAGTAAGTTCCTTTAATCTAATATCAATCTCTGTTGTTCAAAATATCCTTTAATAGATGAAGTACAGAGATTGTCATTAGATCAAGGGAACTTTCCTTTGAACTTGTGGTTTGTTTACTGACGCAATGTTTGGAAACTTGGGGTATATGAGCGTTACAATATCTGCAAGGTAGAGGGGCTCATTTTTATATTATTTCACATGTTTTAATTACCTATGTTGTCTTAAGGGTGAATAACATTTTCATAGTGTTAACTAGGATGGTCCCTGTAGTGAGCACCAGATTTCAGCTTTGCGTCTCTTGGCAACAAGATGAGGGTAAATGATTAGCTGCTCAGATGTGTCATTTAGGACAACTTGGGTTTAAACTTACCCTTCTCAAAAGGCTCATAGGTATATAACAATTTTTTAGTTGGCTGGAGATATTTCAGGCACAGAGAATTAGACTTTAAACTAAGTAAGTTATAGGTTGTAAAAAGCACTTTATAAGAAAAAGTTAGCAATATTTAAAAGTTATAAGGGAAAAACAGGAATGTGATGAGTGATAAGTGAATACTATGCGCGAGGGTGTAAGGAGATTCAAAATTGAAGGAGGAAAAGTGTGGGAATTTTATATGGCCACATTATCCAGATTGTGATTAATTATACACAATATATGTTCATTGTTTTACTTATTTAGCTGAGATTATAAATTAAGCTTTGAGATGATAGTTTGATCACATTCATCTATTTGGCAATAATAATTGATTAAAGATTAATTGTAAATTATAAAGGATCCATATATGATGATAGTTACAATTGCTTTTTTTGTTGAGGATTGTTGCTGACAACGTAATGATGAGAAAATCAGCTCATATTAGAAGACAACCTTGGGAAATTGTCAATTTTAGCAGACAATCTGATGGCTGAATCTAATGGTAATTTAATTATGCTATTCTTTATAAAATTTAGCTGGTGTTTTCCCAAATTAGAACCAATATCTGTTTTTGCTGGCTAGCATGCTGAGACAATTGTGATTCACATGATTACCATAAAACATGTCTTCCTATACTTTCGCCTATATATCCCTAATTTCCATAATAAAACTATACATTTGAACTGAGATAACATTATAAATGAAAACATTTATTATTATCAATTGTTTATTGTATTTACTTCAGGTGAAAGCTGGTGAGAAGATACTATCATTTCTAAGTATCAATTTCCAGAGTGAGGCTGAAGTCACTTATATCTCAATAATCTCTAGAGTGAGAATGAAGTCACTTGTTCTATCAATATTTGCCAGAGTAGGGCTAAAGTTACTTAATATTCAAGACTTGACTAGTCTAGTTGTATTTATACAACTAGAAAGTCTATATTTAATACCAGAATCACAAGTTAAGCAAATCTGTGCATTAGTAGAAACCCCACGGTTTTAAAAAATGGTACTCACTATAGGGAAGAGTCAATTCTTTAGAAATTCATTATGCCAAATTATCAGACTAATATGGATCATATGGACAACCAGGAGGAGGGATCACCCAAAGCCAATCAGGGTAATATTCACTTAGAGGATGGCATGCTGGTGGACCTCAACTATATCCATCCTTCAAACATTGAAATCAATAAGATAGCTGTTTTCATTTATGAGCCACCCTTGGAGCAAATCTGAGATAGTTTAAAATCAGCAAGACTGATGAGAGGAATTTTAAATCTTGCCAACTGATAACTTAGATCGGATTTGTGGGCTATTTCTACACATAAACAATTAGGAAGACTGGCAATAGCACTTTGAACATTTTCTGCACATGAATACTTCAACTCTTTCAGGATAACTGCGGCTATTGTTAACATCAGGGACTATGTTATCAACTATGTACAACACACGACCAGAAATATGAGGTTGATTAACTCCTGACAACAGGCAGTGATTACCGATCTGGTTACATGCATACAAAACAGTAGTGCACAACAACAAGCGTTAATGTGGCGATTGGATGCCAGCTTCCAACAGATATGCATAGGTTTGGACTATACGTCCCAGTGTGACCAAAATATAAATACTAAAATTAAGAATTTTGTGGCTGAATTTTAAATAAATCTTTGAGGTATTGTCAAAGAAATCATTAGTCAGCTTGGATTCAACCATTTATGGAAACATGATGTGGATAAGCTTTGCCAAGTGGCAGTACAATATTGCCAATTTAATCTGAGATTGGGCTGTAACTGAACCAATGGTTGCCACCAATACCAAAACTCACACCATTATTCTTGTTTTTGGTTAAGAGCATATAGGAAATTAAAAGAACCATTGAGGATATCAAGAGACAATTCAAAAATCTTAAGGAGGATATGAGAGCCAAATTTGACAAAATTCTCACCAAAGTAGAGATTGTTAAAATGATTTGATATAAGGGGGTGGAAGGCGAGTTGGTAAGGGCGTATGGCTACCAACCTGAAGGTTGCAGGTTTGATTCCCACCCTTCACACATCGATTGGGGTGACAGCCAAAGGAAGCTATTGGTGGTTAGTAGGTCTAATAACACGAAAACCTTACCCATGACGTAACCAGAAAAATTTGAGTCCCAATCTGGAGGTGGAAAAACTTTCTTTGATGGAGTTGACCCTGTTCAGGTTTCATGTCATTTCTTTCTTTCTTTTGGTAATGTCTGTCCCCTGGTCGGCTTGCCTCAGTTAAATAAAAAAATTATTTGATATAGAAAACCAATCCAAATTGGACTTGGTAAAATTCAAAGTAGTTAAGTTAGACAATGAAGTGTTCATATATGAAAATGAAAATCTTGAAGTGTACGACCATTTATTTAATGTACAGAAGAGAGAGGCATCACTTCAAAAGGAAGTTGAAACCTTGAGAATGACTATGGAAGTAGAAATGGAGAAAAATAATCAACTTTAGTAAAACAAACAAAAACGTCAGGGTTAGGAGGAAAAAATCATCAAACAATTGGAGGATCTCAGATTACAAGTGCAACTGCACTTGGGATGAATACCACGAGGCAGAATTATTTTAAGAAACAGCGTCCATTATGGTTAACAGTTGTACCAAAAGCAGTTCAATTGATTTAAGAAATGCCACCAACCATTGCAGCTCTTCCAGAAGTAACATCCAGATTGACTCCATCATCAGTATGCATACCATTTAGAATACCACCCCAATTATCATTTAAAATTTAAGAGCATGACAAAATACTCCATTTTTATTGAAATAATGCACCTGCTTTTTCCTGTTATTCAAGCTGACCATGTATGGTTACAGCATTCACCATAAAGATGTTACATTTGTACATTGTTCAATAAACATGTCAGAATCTGGTCCTACCCTATCTTTGAGGGAAAACTGGAGCTATAAGGAGTCAAAAGAAGCCATTATGAAGGAATCCATGAGCCCTGAGCATATGTCTGCTCGAAAGCAGGAATTCATGGAAATTTAATTAAAAAAGACAAAACTGTGGGTGATTTCACCAATAGTTTATATGAGGCAGATCAGATTTTTAATGGAGCCAATGCAAAGAGCGATTTATGTGAAATAAAACCAAGCAAAATGCGTTACACCCATAAAGAGATATTCAACGCTCAATGGCGTCAGCTCTTACCAGTAGATATACCATTTACTAAATGGCAGAATATCTGAAAGTGTTGTTAGCAACTTTTGATACATCTAATAGACTTTTAAAGATGAGTAAACTAGCAAATAAAAACAAAAGTTTGGCCAATTCCTGATATGACCAGAGTTTATGGTAATTGAGGGAATCAGGACAAACAGTTTGAAGGATCTAGACCTGCCAACAAACCACGTTTGACTTGCAACAAATGTGGGCATCCTGGACACTTTACAAAAAGTTGTGGGCAGAGAAAACCTAAGGATCAATTTAACCTAGTTCAGCTGAAGGAAAAAAGGTTCCTGAAGGACAGGGAAAAGATCTTGTGGTCTAGACGTGTCACAGATATAGCTAAGAAGAACTAGACTGGGCTCCCAGTCAGGGTGCATGAGCACCCAGTGGAGGCCCCAGAATGCCAGAGGCATAGCATTCCGGGAAACTATTAAAAGTGGGGATCTACGGAAAAGTGAGGGAAGAAAAGGTTCAATAAAGTACTGAAGGCCCCCAAGGCAAACCAGATGGTTGCGTTGGGGGCAACCGCGAGTCTTTCAGGGGCAACCCCCAAGGGCGGGAGAGGCAGGGAGGATGATGACTCCTCCAGGGTTCACGGTTGCTAGCCTTCATATTCTAATAGGGAGGCTTGTGCGCCAGCGGGAGGTGGCACAGAGGCCGCCACATTATTGATAATATAGGTAGAGGTATGGTAAACCCCATGAGAGGGGCTTAAACTGGGTTTCCCCTGGAGGGGACGCTCTAGGTCCTGCTTGTGAGCTGGACCCGCATTGGCAGGGGTGGCTATGGAAGCTGAACCCATGCATGGTGGGCCAGGGACGCCTTGGGGCTGCTCAAACTGGGGAGCAGTTTCAGTGGACTTGGCGCCTAAACAAACGGAAGGACCTCCATTTAACAGATGTGTGGAAATGAACAGAACAGTTTGTTCACCAATAGGGTAAGACAGATTATCATGTCTATAATCTGCTGACGCATGGCAAGATTGAGCGACCAGACTATCCAGTTGGCAAACATCAGGAAAATGATTTGGGTGATAGTGCACTTCATCAGATCAATTGATGGAACCATTTGGAAAGTTGTTTTAAAGCGGATAGAGTCTGCAGCAAATCAGGTGGATTATTAGATTTGTTTATATGAAAGGCAAAAGGAATGAACTGACAACTGCCCTCAGTGGGGCCAGTTGCCTTTTAAATGGGGCAATAGGCATGGGGAAATATTGGGGGATTGGTCATTTGGGGAATTGGAAAGGAATTCAGTTGGCTGGCTCAGAGGGGGTAGGGTAAAAGGTGGCTCCCAATTAATGAAAAAGCTTAGAAAATTTTTGCAAATTTTCTCAACTTCTTGGGACTAAGCCAAATCAATACTTCCAATCCAGGTCCTGATGACTCAAATCAGCCTGTTCGAACAGCTGGGGAGGTCCAGATATGTCTCAAGAGGCAGGGGTCCATGGATTAGGTTTGTTGCATTTTGGGCAAATCCAATGATTGGGCAGCTCATATGATCTAAACTTCCTGGATCCATTTAGGAACGTTGGACCTGATGATCCAAGCTGTTTGGAACCAGGTTTGCTATCTAAGCCATGTTTCAATCTAGCTTCTGAAGCAGGCCAGTCCAGACTGGCCCCCCCAGTCTGGAAATTACCATCTGGGCTCTGACATTGGCTATTGCCATTTTCCCAATTTTGGCCTAGCTTTCTTGGGGAGTGGGTGGCCTCAGGGCCCTCTCCATGCCCCCTGATGTGAGCCATCTCCCTGCAGACCTCTTATATCAATCTTACCAGGATTAAAATGGGGGGAATGGGTGGGAGTGGGATGGCTTTGGTGAGGAAAGCTATCACTGAGCGCTCATCTATCACATGGGCAAGGTCACCCAGCTGTGACAGAAGGTCCACTGGAGCCTTAGGGCCCCTCTTCATTTGGAAGAGATGCTGAACCCTATTCAGTTTTAAGGGCTGGTCCCCAATACTTACACTACCTTTCCCTTTTTTGACAGGGAGGATCCCACCCCTGGGGGCATGGACCAAGGCATAGTTCTTGTGGTGCTCTAGTAACTTTATGGACTGAATGGCTGCGATCTTCTGGGGAGGGCGGGGTGCTGTTGGGTGGGAGGCATGGAATTCCTATAACAGGTCCTTGCAGTTTTTACAATCGTGCGCATTAACCCAGCTGTTCTCATATAAGGGTAACCTTTCCAGGCGACCAAGTACTGAATGGATCAGTGGGACCTTCAGGAAGATACAATGGCCTCCACCTCCACTTCCTGGGATTCCCCGATGACAATTGGCTCAGGGGACGTTAGCCTTTCCCTCTTAAAGGGGATTAGAAAAGAGATATGGAAGACATTGTGCTACTTCCAGTGCGCGGACAGCCTCAGGTGGTAGGCTCCATTACCTAAATCCTTCTCGACCTCAAAGGGTCCTGAGCACTTAGCTGCAAGTTTGCAGGTGGGGGCCTTCATGGAGAGGTTTCAGGTTTCAACATAGCAAGGGAGCCAACCATGATCTCATGGCCCAGAAGACGCTTCTTATCAGCGAACTTATTGTAGTCCTCGATGGACTTTGTCAAGTGTTTGCAGACCAGGTTGTGCATCTCGTGAAGAGAGCTTACACAGTCCTTGGCGACTGGGACTTCAAAAAAGAGGCGGGGACCAATCTGGAAAGAGGGGTTATAACCAGAGTGGCCTCAAAGGGAGAGAAGTTAGTTGAATAATGGAGGGAGTTGTTGTACGCGAACTGTGCTAGGGGTAGGTCCTTGGCCCAGGTGTCTTGTGAGGCCGTCACTTAGCAGCGCAAGTACTGCTCCAGTACCTGGTTCACCCGCTCAGTCTGCCCATCGGACTGGGGGTGGTAGGCAGTAAATTAACAGAGCTTTATGCAAAGGAGGGTCAACAACTCTTTTCAAGAACTGGGCTGTGAACTGGGGTCCCCTGTTACTCACTATCTCCTTGGGGAGACCAAACATGGTAAAGACATGGATAACAAATAAATTTGCGGTCTCCACTGCAGGAATAGAAGAAAGGCAGGGGATTAAGAGTGTCAACTTGGTAAACCTGTCCACAACTACCATTAATGCATCAGAACCACAGGAGTGTGGAAGCTCCACGATGAAATCAACTGAGACTGAGGTTTATGGCCCTCAACCTGCTGCAACGGGTGTAACAGTACCTTCTTTCCAGAGCGATCTGATTTTGCCTGAGCGCAGGTGACACAATGTGAGATCCAATTGGGAATGTCCTTTGAGGACCCAGGCCAATTGTAGGTTCTCTTTACGAAGTCTGCACATTGTTTGATACTGGGGTGACTGACGGCCTGGGGGGACGTGGTGTTCCTCAATGAATCAGCTGCGTAGGGAAGGAGGAACCCAAACCCAATCACAGAACCATATTAATCCATCCTGCAAGGTATATGGTGTTCTATTGTAGCGCATGGACTCCAAGTCAGCCAGAAGCACGATTCCTTCAGGGCAGCAGGTTTGGGAAGTGAGGACACGTGGGAGGAGTGTTTGGAAGGGTCTACATCCACAAAAGATACCGCAGGGGGAGCCAATATGAGAATTTGGGAGGGTCCACTACATTCATAAGGTCCAATAAATCCTCCTCCCCATTGAGGAACAGGGAGGGGTTGCGGCTGAGCATGTCTAACAAGACATTCAGTGGGCCTTCAATGAATTTATACTTAAAATGGAACTCATAGAGGTCTTGATATATGCAGGTCTGCCAGTGGCCTAGCTTCTGAGGTTTGCGGTAGTAGAGCAAGGTTTTATGGTCCGTCTGAACAGTAATCTTGTGAAGGGCGCCCTGCAGGAGATATCGCCAGTGGGTGAGTGACCACGACACCGCCGTGAGTTTTAATGTATATCAGCCATGCTTGCTTGGTTGCAGTAAACTTCTGGGAGTAATAGGTCACCAGGTGCTCAACTACCTCGTGGTCCTGAAACAGCACAGAGCCCATTGCCACTGATGAGGCATCGCAGGCTACTATGATGGGCTGGGATGTGTTGGCATGCCGCAGGACAGGGGCTGTGACAAACACCTCCTTGATATCCTCAAAAGGCCTGATGGCACTTGGGGAACCATTTGAAGGGGGCATTCTTTCCGGTGAGGGGGTGCAAGGGTGCCGCCAGTTGGGCAAGAGCAGGGGAAAACTTCCTCAAAAAGGTGATGGTGCTGAGAAAGCTGCAAAGCTGTTTCTGAGTGGTTGGGGTAGTCCAAGATTGAATGGCCTCCAGCTTTCAGGGGGGGACAGGAGACCCATCCTTCAGGGCAAGATTCCCTAGGAAGGTAACCTCATCCCTGAAAAACTCGCACTTGGAGGGCTTTAACGATTAGCCCTGCCTTGTGGAGGGCTGCCACTACCACTTCGAGGTCTCTGACGTGTTGTTCAGGGGTGGGAGAATGAACCTGGATGTCATCAATATAGGCACCGCACAAGAGAGATGCAAGTCCCAACACATCATCAATGAGGCGCTGGAAGGTGGCTGGCGCATTCTTCAAGCCAAACGGCATTACCCTAGACTGGAAAAGCCCCCGTCGAGTGTGGATAGCTGTGAGCCACTCCTGTCCCCTCGCCACACTCACTTGATTGAAGGCGTTCACCAGGTCCAACTTCAAGGAGATGCGAGACTTGGCGATGGCCTGTGATATGCTCTGCTCTAAGGGCAAGGGGTATGGGTCTAGGATGGTGATGTTGTTGAGATGTCCATAGTCAATGCAGGGGTGCAGGGACCCATCTGCTTTCCTGGCAAAACTATGGAGGATGCGATCAGAGAAGACTTCTTGATGAGCCACCTCTTCTAAAGCATGTCGTCCAACCAATTGCCAAGAGCCCTATCTTCTTCTTTGGTATAGGGGTAGAGGGGGCAGTTGGTCTTGACTAGGTCGACTGTCAGTTGGAACGTCAAGTCATACACAGAGTGTGAAGAGATATTGAATGCCAGGGACATGTCAAAAATAGCCTTATATGGGGCTAGGCAGGAGGGAAAGTCTGGAGGGAGGTCAGCTGGGGTGCGATCCGGTGGGGCAATGGAACCAAGGGATGTGCCCTGGGGAAGTGTTTTTTTAGTACTAGATGGTCCCAACCCAAGGGGGGGATTCATCGATGTCTGGGGAAGTGTTTTTAGAAAGGGAATCTCACCACTCAACTTGAGGTTTCTGAACATCAAGGAGTTGGTCACAAGATTGATATGGACTTATTGGCAGCGCCACCAGCCCACCCCCAAAATTACAGGATCAAGCAAGTCCTGTACTGCTGAGAAACGGTCAGATAATCCAAAGTCATGAATTAAGAAGTGTAATGGACGTTGGATGCGGTGGGACATCATAGACTCAGACAAGGCGCCAAGGATGTATAAAGCTTCCTCCATTGTCATGTCTAATGACTGTGCCACGCCAAGGCTGATGAAGTTACCCACTGCTCCGGTGTCAAGCAGGGCTTACACTTTGATTACCCATGACTCCGAGGGAAAGAAGATGGGAAAAAGAAGTATTCTTGATCTTCTTTATTGGGGTGAGCTAGAAAAAGGGCACCCAAGGAGGGGCCATAACCCAACATCAGGAGAGACTAACCTGGAACCACGGGGGTGGGGTGCGGTTGATCTGGGGTCTCTACCACTTCCTTGTCCCACTGGGAAATCGAGGGTTAATATGCACACCCACTCCACTCCCTTCAGGAGGTGAGGTGGGTTCACCCTTAGGGACAATCACATCACACTGTGCAGACTCTGAACACTGGGGAATGATCTCATCATGCTGAGTAGATAAAACACTGGGGCTCAACGATCCAGCCTCCTGATCTGGGATGGGGGTCAGCAGTACCATAAGCAAGGATTCCCATGGGGGTAGTTGACTGAGGCGGCCACCGAGGGGGAGCAAAGGACAGCTAAACCAGGGGGATGCTTCCCTTGGCTGCGCCCACTGGCAGGGGGAGGTGTGGTACGGGGTGCCTCAGGGGCAGCAATGGGACACGCGAGGTTGTGCCAGGGCATGGCCTCAGTTGCATGAGCCACAGAATTTGAGACCTCTAAAGATCCAGGGAGAGGATCCCAAGTGGTATGGGCCGCTGCAGTGGGGTCCAGGGCTGCATGGAATGCAGAGACCGCATGTCAACAGGGATGGGAACTGTTGGAACCAGGGCTTTGAAAGCCTCAATCAGGGAGGCCAGGTCCGTGGCTTCCTGTCCCAAAGTAAACAAGCAGAGGAGGCGCGCAAGTATTGACTCAGGGTCCTGGACTACTGAGGTGACCAACGCCAACAAAGGGGTGGGGTTGCCCAACTTGGCAGCTGAGAAGAGCACTCCCCTGACCCAACGGCGGGCATTCCCATCCAGGGCATTGAGGAGGGCCATGCTCTGCTGTGCATCAGAGGGAAGCGGGGACTTCCCCCCATCAGCAGTGAGGCGCACCTGGATCCCTCTAGAACGTCCAAGATTTGATTGGCTACCTCATCAGAGGAGACAGGGGGAACCACCAACTCTTTTGCGTTCACTAAAGGGGTAGCACTCTCCATTGGTGCTTGGAGGGGTGGGGACCAGTTCAGCTGAGCCTGGCGGCAGGCCTGGATGAATGAGGCCACCGCCCAGCAGGAGAAGGCCAGGTCACAAAGGGAAAGAACGCTCAGAGTGAGGGCGTAGGCCAGCGCATCGCCCATCCCAGCGAGGAGGGTTGAGAAGGCCAAGATTAATAATTGGTTCATTATGTCATGGATATGGCTAAGAAGAACTAGACTGGGCTCCCAGTTGGGGTGCGCGAGCACTCAGTAGAGGCCCCAGAATGCCAGAGGCATAGTGGTCTGGGCAACTAATAAAAGTGGGGAACTATGGAAAACGTGAGGGAAGCAAATGTTCAGTAATGTACCAAAGGCCCCCAAGGCAAACCAGATGGTTGCGTTATGGGCAACCGCAAGTCTTGCAGGGGCAACCCCCAAGGGCGGGAGAGGCAGGGAGGATGATGAATCCTCCAGGGTTTGTGGTTGCTGAATTTTAGATTCTGATAGGGAGGCTTGCGCACCAGCGGGAGGTGGCATAGAGGCCGCCACATTATTGGAAATATGGGTAGAAGTATGGTAAACCCATGAGAGGGGCTGAGGCCAAGTTTCCCCTGGAGGGGACGCTCTAGGTTCTGCTTGTGAGCTGGACCCACATCAGCAGGGGTGGCTATGGAAGCTGAACCAATGCATGGTGGGCCAGGGACGCCTTGGGGCTGCTCAAACTGGGGAGCAGTTTCAGTGGACTTGGCGCCTAAACAAATGGAAGGATCTCCATTTAAAAGATGTGTGGAAATGAACAGAACAGTTTTTTCACCACCAGGGTGGAACATATTATCACGTCTACAATCTACTGCTACCTGGCAGCTTTGAGCGACCAGACTATCCAGTTGACAAACATTGGGAAAAGGATTTAGTTGACAGTGCGCTTCATTGGATCAATTTTGGAATCATTTTAGAAGTTGTTTTAAAGCAGATGGAGTCCACGGCAAACTAGGCGGATTAAAAAATTTTATAACGAAAGACAAAAAGAATGAACTGACAATTTCCCTCAGTGGGGCCAGTTGCCTTTTAAATGGGGCAATAGGCATGGGGAAGTATTGGGGGACTGGTCATTTGGGGAATTGGAAAGGGATTCAGTTGGCTGGCTCAGAGGGGGTGGGGTAGAAGGCAGCTCCCGATTCAGGCAAAAGCTTTGAAAATTTTTGCATATTTCCCAACTTCTTGGGACTAAGCTAAATCAATACTGCCAATATGTGTCTTGATGACTCGAATCAGCCTGTTTGCATAGCTGGGGCAGTCCAAATTTGTATCAGGAGGCAGGGGCCCATAGGATCAGGTTTTTTGCAATTTGGGCTGATCCCACAATTGGGTGGCTCAAAATAATCTTAACTTCCTGGGTCCATTTTAGGAACGTTGGACCCAATGACCCGAGCTGTTTGGAACCAGGTTTCCTATCTAAGCCATGTTCCATCTGGATTCTGAAGCAGGCCAGCCTGGACTGGCTCCCCAAGTCCAAAAATTACTGGTTGGGATTTGACATTGGGAATTGCCATTTTCCCAATTTTCGGCCATGGCTTGCGTGGAGAGTGTGATGGATGGGGTCTCTGAAAACTGCCACAAAGCAGTTAGGCAAGAGTGTCCAAGTGAGGGCCCACAGGCAGGATATCCCTGCAGTTGAGAGATCCCAAATCTGACTATGCGGAAACCACTTTGCCACAAAGATTTGGACCACAGTTAGGACAATGCTGGCGCTCAGAAGGAAGACCTGACCCCCTGAGAGGGCGTACAGGGACTGAATGGCCCTGTCAAAGTCTGAACTGCTGTCCATGAGGTGGTTTCTGGGTTTTTTTAATAAAGTGATTTGCAAATGCGCAAAACTAATTTAAAGAAAATATAAAATTTTATTTAAGTTTATAGAAAATGAAACTGCTTTAAACAGTTTCGCCTGCTCAGATTTATACTGAGCTTATTGGGGAAGAGCGGGTCCTGTTCCCGCGAAGTCCACAGGCATCTTCCCGGTGGTGGGCCCTATTCAAGAATCTAGACCTTCAATTTTGGCATTGAGGCCCATTCTCAAACTCAGGCTGGGTACCCTCAGGGGTTGCAGAAACTTTTCCGCATTCATTATTTGGCTTCAAATTGCTCTTGAAGCCTGGGCAATTCCCCTTGCCCATATTCCCCAATATTGGTTTGTTGCCTCTTTTGGGAATACTTTGTTTGGCGGCATCTGGTTGGCCAGAGCGCCATTTGCAAGGATTTTCATCCTTGTCAATACTCCCAAATGCAAGGGATTTGGCCTCTGATTGGTTGGAAATTCGCGTCTGAGGGTCCGATCCCTCATCACCACATTTAGCAATATTGGATTTGGCAGCATCTGGTTGGCCAGAGTGCCATTTCTGAGGCTTCACTTCCCCATCAGCCTTTTGATTCGATATTGCTTCCAATTTTGAGGCATCTTATTCATCAGATTGCCATTTATGATAATCAGAGCAGTTGAGCCCCTCTCCCCTGGCCCCGACTAACTCCCTAGG